>JASANC010003846.1:0-145259 GCA_030248135.1 Theristus sp. LFF4_11
AGATTTATCGGATAGCGCATGTCGTCAACGCGAAAATCAGAACGAAAACGAGCGCCTGCAGTGGCATTCAGTCCAGATAATTCGAAAACGACAAAACAATCGAAAATAATGCCGAATAAAAATCCTGAAAACAAAAACCCGGATTCTGAATCTGCAAATGTGAATCAAACTTTATTGCGACTGGTTGATCTCGTGACAAAACTACTTGAAGAAATGAAGCAGCAGCGTGAAGAAAATGCGACTTTGCTTCAGGAACTAAAAGAGTGGCAACAGAACTCGGGCAAAACTCCGGATGAATCGACAATCGACCCTTCGTACGGCCGGCCACCGGCGCATTTGGCTGCGCTGCCCCATGACACTCAAGAATTCTTCAATATCGACCAAGCGGCTCGCCGTGACTTCGCGACACAGGATGAAGTGACGCAGCGGCAGAAAAAGAAAAACAATTGCGTCATTGAGAACCTGCAAGAAGAGCAGCCGCCGTTCACAGCAACTGAGGCAAGTCGCGGTGACCCGGAACTCAATCCGGAACTGGCGGCGGTCAGAGCTTTGGTGGCGCAGCTGGGCGGAGCGCCGACGTCGGTGCGCGAATGTTTTCGGATGGGCTCCGTTGCCACATTTGCTGACGCGACGCGTTCTGGTGGTCGCCGCACTCGACCTCGTCCGCTCAAGGTGTTGATTGACGATGAGGGGCGCACAAAGGAGCTGTTGATGGGCAAGGACGCAGCAGCGGCGCTGAACGCAGGACGATCACAGCAGACAGCTAAGTGCTTTGTTCGAGCGGATCTGACCCATGTTCAGCGGGTGATTGACTTTCGTGCTAGGGACGTGCTCCATCATGTTCGTGAGCGATTCAGGGGGAGGGGTAGGACGTTTGTGATCCGGGACTGATGCGCACGCCATCTACGAGAGGGTGCCCAACAGTTCTGGATCCGGTTGGCGCATGCAGTTCTATTCTTTCCCCTTCGACATCGGTCTCACTGACAGGATGGATTGCGAGCTGTCACAATCTGGTCCAGTCCCCGATGGGCAGGGTTAGGTCCGCGGCTCTCTTGTTGGCGTGAATGGAAACAGACCGTTACTGGGAAGTGAAAATAAAAAATTGTCTTTCTATTTCTGTAACGCAAGGTCGCTACTCTCTTCGGGTAGACGGGAGGCTTTGGAGTGGTTGACTGATATGGATAGCAAATCTACAATATACATCTTTGTGGAAACGTGGCTTGACTCAACGGTTTCTGACGCAATTTTAAGTAAAAATGGAGATTTTCAAGTGTTTCGATTAGATCGGATGACGGGAACTCGAGGTGGTGGGATCTTATGTTTAGTGCCAATTGGGATTAATGCGACTTTGGATACAGCTAAAACTCACATGTGTGCAGATTTTGAATTTCTCAGTCTTAAATTTTTTATCAATAAGAAGTGCTTTGGCTTGGGAATAATGTATCGTCCACCACGATTGATTACTTTGGGGGGAAATTCCTGGAACCTGTTCTTGGAGACACTCCGAATTCAGTCTGAAGTTGGTTTAGGAGCGTTTATTTTTGGGGACTTTAATTTTCCCGATGTGTTTTGGGATACCAATTTGAGAACAAACATTTCTAAGGTTAGTCGAGAATTTGTGAACTTTATGGCAGACTTAGGGTTAGAGCAAGTAGTAGATAAACTGTTTTTCTCGTTTTTCTGTCGTCGAAATGTTTTGTGGACCATTTGGAGTTGGCAAGCCCCTTTGGACCGGATGATTCGTTCAGCGACCATCTATCTATTAGACTCATTTCTCAGTCACTATTTGTCCGAGTAAGAAGTCCCATATGACACGATTTCGGGACTTCAAAAAAACCAACTGGGATGATTTGCGTCATTTCCTGACGTCGCAAATTTCACCAGATCCGCAAAATGAGCAAGGCGAAAATGTACTGGGTAGTTGGTCCCTGTTTTTCAGTAACTGTCCGGATGCAACTTCCATGTGCTGGAAGTTCGAAGAAACTTGTCGTTTCCTCATACGCTCTTTTGTTCCAATCGCTAGAATATCCAATCGATCAGGCAGACAGCAAACCTGGAGCCCAGCTCTTCAACGGCTCCTGAATACTCAGATGAGATTAAAAAAACGATTTAAAAACCCTTCCAAAAGAAATATAAACCAGTTCTTGTCACTCAGAGCTGTAAATAAGTTGATTAACAAACGAAGACGCCGCGAAGCATATCTGGCTGAAAAATCCGCACTATCGAGCCCCGATCCAAAAAAATTTTGGACTTACGTAAAGAGTAAGTTCTCTGACAATAACACTCTTCCAGTGTTAATGGACAAGAACGGAACGCATTTGTTTACAGATAAGGAGAAGGCGGATGGTTTCAGTGAGTTTTTTAGCTCGATTTTTGAAGAGAGGGAGACTCACGATAACACCCGATTGGATAGTGTTGCCACGCGTAGCACACTCAGTCATTTCACCGAAAGGGAGGTCTTCAATTCACTTAGACGACTAAAGAATAAATCATCAGTTGGTCCAGACGCAATCCCAGGTATCTTCTTGAAAAAATTGGCTGTTTTTTTGGCCGAGCCTTTAGCTTCGATATTCAATGCGTCGCTCTTCTTGTCGGATGTTCCGCCTAATTGGAGATCCGCGATCGTTCAACCAATTCCCAAAAAGGGACGTAGTCCAAACCTTGTGGATTACCGCCCTGTGTCATTGACATCCAATTTGTGCAAAATCTTCGAGGGCTTATTGAAGGATAGAATCTTAAAATTTTGTGTTGAAAATTCGGTACTGTCGCCATTTCAGTTCGGCTTTCTCCCTGGGCGTAGCGTTGAAATGCAGCTATTATGCTGCTTGAATGATTGGACACGCAGTTGGGATTGTAATTATCCAGTTGATGTCATTTATCTAGATATTTCTAAAGCTTTCGACACAGTGAATCACAAAATTCTCCTAGAGAAACTGGGCACCTTTGGATTTGATGAAGTTTTGATCCAATGGGTTGGCGCTTACCTCTGCGAGCGTTCACAAACAGTTAAGGTAGGTGGAATGCGGTCAAAATCGTGTAGGGTGACTACAGGAGTTCCTCAGGGTTCAGTCTTGGGACCTATTCTTTTTGCGCTATTCATAAATGACCTCCCTTCAGTGATAAAACACAGTAAGATGTTTATCTACGCTGACGACGTTAAGCTATATAAAGAAGTGTCGTCTGACTACGACCGCTCCCTACTTCAGGAGGACATAGATGCTATAAATGATTGGATGCAAAGCAACAAGCTCAAACTCTCTGTAAACAAAACTGTTTGCTTGCATATTCAATCGCGTCTCAACCCTGGTTTCAAATACTACATAGATGGGAACGAAATTGAGCATCAATCAACGGTCAGAGACTTGGGAGTCATCATGGACAGTAATTTAACTTTTAAAGAACACATTACAAGGGTTGTAGCTAAATCACGAAGTGGTTGTGGGTTGATGTCTAGATGTCTCAGAGTAAAAACCCAAAATCTTCAGCTGAAACTGTTTAAAACGGTGATTGTTCCAAGATTAACTTTTTGCCCCAGCGTCTGGTCGCCGTCGTTAATAGGGGACTGCAGAAGAGTAGAATCCGTTCAACGAAGTTTCACCAAATACGTTCAAGGAGTTGATTTAGGTGATAGTTACCAGAAAAGAATGGACGACCTCCAGCTTCTGCCGCTTTTCGTCCAGCGCATAATTTCAGATTTAGTTTTAGTTTATAACGTTCTCACACATAAATGCCATATCCCCGAGTCTGTGGAGTTCTTTCAAGTTCATGAAGGAGAAATTGGCACCAGGGGTCACTCTCTTAGGTTGAAGGTTCCGATGGTAAATACGTCCATCCGCAAAAATTTCTGGGGAACGAGAATTGTTGTTCTCTGGAATTCATTGAGTCAAGCTACGGTCGCCTCCACTTCAGTCACTACTTTCAGGAAATCTCTGTTGCTGAGAGACCGTGACCTTGTGTTGAAATTCGCTCAATCAAAATACTCGACAATTTTGACATAAATCTACAGGAGAGTCCGCTTCCTTCCCGAAAACTTCCGCTTTAAAGGGATGCGTCTTTCATTCGCGTCAATCTCAGTCTCAAATCAATTCATTTTAATTTTTTGTATTGGAGTTCCGCCGGCTTGACCCTGTCTGTCCAAATGCTTCTCGCTTCTCACGAACTTTTAATGTAAATTACAAATTCTCTTGCCAACCTCTCTCGTCAACATCTTCAATCACAAAATTAGGTCTATAGTATCTAATTTTCCATCTCGATAGTTCCAGACAACTTGCCCCAAACGGTCGAGATTGTGACAGTCGCTTACTTGATTTTGCTTCATTTGTGTGCTCGTGCCCGTCAGTGATTCGCTTTGTGTGCGTGTGCTGCGACAGCTATGGTGTGGTTATTCGTGACTTCATACAATGTGGTTTTTCGTGAACCAGCGATTCGACGGACTCGTAATTTACCAACCAAATTTATTTTGTCTTAGTTTTTTTAATCAACAGTTTCAGTTTCAATCTGACTGTCAGAGTCGGTTTGTTTTGTTTTGTAGTGTCGTGTCTCGACTGTGTTGTAGTGTTCGAATGTTTGTTTCGGTTGACTTTTCTCAGTTGTGTTGACATTTCACCTAAAAACCGGACATTTTCATGTCATTTCCTTTTTGATTCCACTTACTTTGAGGCATTCTGTTGTTTTGAGGCGCTTTGTTAGGCTCGAGTTGATCACATAGTTGCTTTCTTTTGTTTTGCTTTCAAAGATAATTGAATCACAAAGAGAAATAAAGAACAAGAACAAGAACAAGAACAAGAACAAATTCCGATGTCGCTAAGGTGAGATAGCAGAGAACTCACATTTACGCATCGTTTTTCAGGATCTCGAAAGTTCGAAATTGCACTGTCTGCCACTGCAAGCGTAACTTCGTTGGTTGCTCGTTGCTGTTTCGCCTCGTGTCGTCAGCATGATCACACCGGTTTGTTGTTGAACTTGTTTCCGTGTTATTTGAGGTTAATTGAGAGGCAAAACAATTTTAAAAGAAAAAAGTAGAAATTTTTTTTTCTTGACATCTCTTGGGGGGTCTCCGCCAGACAAAATTTCATGGGGGTGTGGGGGGGGTGTCGGCCAAATTTTCGAGGGGGGGTCCGATGGGGGGGGGGTGCCCGGTTTTAGGGGGGGTGGCACGGTGCCCCCACTAGGGTTGTTAAAAAAAACAAAAATCGTCATTTTTGTTTTTTTTTTTTTTAAATTTTTTTTTTTAAATTTCAAAAATCAAAGTTGTGCTAAATCAATCAGGGAGTCCGAAGAACCACATATGATATGCAAGCGCCTCCCGAATGACACCCGTATGGCGGAACTTTGCAGATTTTGTTTTGGTGACCTCAATTACCCCTTTTCCAAACCGTCACCATGCCTCTTCTTGTGTTTTGACCTCCAAAACGTCACTAATTGTCCCCAGCTAAGCTAATGCTAAAGTGAAGACAAACATACCGCCTTGAAATTCGATCAATTCTTCTGATGGTGTCGCGACGACACGACACGAAGCAGCAACCAGACAACGTAGCGCTTGCAAACGGTGCAGCGAGCACAATCGGACGCTCTGCGAGGCTAATCGTCACCTTATCTGCATCTGAAATGGTAGGCTAAGCTTTGGGACGCTCAAAAACTTCATCGCAGATGTTGTCGAAGCCTAAAATCAGTCGGTAAAACGGCCCAAAATCGACTGCTAAAGGTTTTACGAGGTATAATCAAAGAAAATTTTTGTTGAACTTTCGAAAAATTGTGCCAAAATTGAGGTTTTCAGAGCATATTAGAGGAAAATTTTTCGAATTTTTTTTTTAAAAAAATCGGCATTTTTGTTTTTTTATTCATTTTAAAAAAAAAAAAATTTTATTTTTGTTTAACAACCCTACCCCCCACCCCCCCCCACCCGACGGTCTCTGGTGCTCTGGGGGGATTCTGTATAAAAACACCGCAGCGGTGAAAACACCGCACCGATGAAAACACCGCACGGTGAAAACACCGCACCGATGAAAACACCGCACGGTGTGATTTATGGAACGGGTTGGGTCGGCATGAATATAGGGTGTTGTACCAACACGACGATGTGTCGATTGTGGTTGGTTTTGGTTTCATTTAACATTGGTCGTTGTGCAATAAAAAATTTACGAAAAAACACAAAACACCAAATTATTGTGATTTGGATTTTTTTCGATTTTCAGAAAACCGTGAAAACCAACCACAAACGAGGCATCATCGTCTTCCGGGTACTCCGCTGAGTTGATTGATGTGTTGATGAGCCGATTTGACTGACGGAATCGCCGGCCAGGTCGATTTGAAAATTTCAACCATTTACACAGTGAAGATAGGCAAAAGTGTCAAATTTTCAAATTGACCTGGCCGGCGATTCCGCCGGCCGAATCGGCCGATCAGCGTCTTAATTGGAAGCTCGGGACGTTCGGAATACGATGCAAACTCATTGGCGGCCGGTCCAGCAAACAGGCAACTGTTATTTCAAGTCAATAAAAATTTTTTGATAAACGACAAAACACGTAAAAACGTGTGTTGTCAGTTTTTCAATAGTTCAAAAAATTTCAAAAAATTTAACACACCGACCGCAAATGCAATCTGCACATGTAGAGGGCATCCTGGCGAGTTGATTGATGTCTTGATCAACCGATTTGACTGACGGAATCGCCGGCCAGGTCGATTTGAAAATTTCAACCATTTACACAGTGAAGATAGGCAAAAGTGTCAAATTTTAAAATTGACCTGGCCGGCGATTCCGCCGGCCGAATCGACCGATCAGCGTCTTAATCGGAAGCTCGGGACGTTCGGAATACGATGCAAACTCATTGGCGGCCGGTCCAGCAAACAGGCAACTGTTATTTCAAGACAATAAAAAATTTTTGAAAAACGACAAAACACGTAAAAACGTGTGTTGTCAGTTTTTCAATAGTTCAAAAAATTTCAAAAAATTTAACACACCGACCGCAAATGCAATCTGCACATGTAGA
Source organism: Theristus sp. LFF4_11 (assembly GCA_030248135.1). NCBI lineage: Eukaryota > Metazoa > Nematoda > Chromadorea > Monhysterida > Xyalidae > Theristus > Theristus sp. LFF4_11. The sequence goes on from JASANC010003846.1 coordinate 6,990, forward strand.
GGGCATCCTGGCGAGTTGATTGATGTCTTGATCAACCGATTTGACTGACGGAATCGCCGGCCAGGTCGATTTGAAAATTTCAACCATTTACACAGTGAAGATAGGCAAAAGTGTCAAATTTTAAAATTGACCTGGCCGGCGATTCCGCCGGCCGAATCGACCGATCAGCGTCTTAATCGGAAGCTCGGGACGTTCGGAATACGATGCAAACTCATTTGCGGCCGGTCCAGCAAACAGGCAACTGTTATTTCAAGTCAATAAAAAAATTGTGAAAAACGACAAAACACGTAAAAACGTGTGTTGTCAGTTTTTCAACAGTTCGAAAAATTTCAAAAAATTTAACACACCGACCGCAAATGCAATCTGCACATGTAGAGGGCATCCTGGCGAGTTGATTGATGTCTTGATCAACCGATTTGACTGACGGAATCGCCGGCCAGGTCGATTTGAAAATTTCAACCATTTACACAGTGAAGATAGGCAAAAGTGTCAAATTTTAAAATTGACCTGGCCGGCGATTCCGCCGGCCGAATCGACCGATCAGCGTCTTAATCGGAAGCTCGGGACGTTCGGAATACGATGCAAACTCATTTGCGGCCGGTCCAGCAAACAGGCAACTGTTATTTCAAGTCAATAAAAAAAATTGTGAAAAACGACAAAACACGTAAAAACGTGTGTTGTCAGTTTTTCAACAGTTCGAAAAATTTCAAAAAATTTAACACACCGACCGCAAATGCAATCTGCACATGTAGAGGGCATCCTGGCGAGTTGATTGATGTCTTGATCAACCGATTTGACTGACGGAATCGCCGGCCAGGTCGATTTGAAAATTTCAACCATTTACACAGTGAAGATAGGCAAAAGTGTCAAATTTTAAAATTGACCTGGCCGGCGATTCCGCCGGCCGAATCGACCGATCAGCGTCTTAATCGGAAGCTCGGGACGTTCAGAATACGGTGCAAACTTATTTGCGGCCGGTCCAGCAAACAGGCAACTGTTATTTCAAGTCAATAAAAAAAATTGTGAAAAACGACAAAACACGTAAAAACGTGTGTTGTCAGTTTTTCAACAGTTCGAAAAATTTCAAAAAATTAACCCACCGACCGCAAATGCAATCTGCACATGTATAGGGCATCCTGGCGAGTTGATTGATGTCTTGATCAGCCGATTTGACCGACGGAATCGCCGGCCAGGTCGATTTGAAAATTTCAACCATTTACACAGTGAAGATAGGCAAAAAAGTCAAATTTTCAAATTGACCTGGCCGGCGATTCCGTCGGTTAAATCGGCTGATCAAGACATCAATCAACTCGCCAGGATGCCCTCTACATGTGCAGATTGCATTTGCGGTCGGTGGGTTAAATTTTTTGAAATTTTTTGAACTGTTGAAAAACTGAAACGTGGCGCACGAGACACACGTCGTGAAACGCAGATATTGCCAACACATAACGTCGCCCAGATCACGATTTCCTCGGCCGATTTCGACGATCGATGGCTCAATCAACTCAGCGGAGTACCCGGAAGACGATGATGCTTCGTTTGTGGTTGGTTTTCACGGTTTTCTGAAAATCGAAAAAAATCCAAATCACAATAAATTGGTGTTTTGTGTTTTTTCGTAAATTTTTTATTGCACAACGACCAATGTTAAATAAAAACAAAACCAACCACAATCGACACATCGTCGTGTTCCGGATGCTCTGCTGAGTTGATTGAGCCATCGATCGTCGAAATCGGCCGAGGAAATCGTGATCTGGGCGACGTTATGTGTTGGCAATATTTGCGTTTCACGACGTGTGTCTCGTGCGCCGACCTGTCACGCGACTCTGCCAGCGCTGTGCTCAACCGATTTCGACGATCGATAGCTCAATCAACTCAGCGGAGTACCCGGAAGACGATGATGCCTCGTTTGTGGTTCGTTTTCACGGTTTTCTGAAAATCGAAAAAAATCCAAATCACAATAAATTGGTGTTTTGTGTTTTTTCGTAAATTTTTTATTGCACAACGACCAATGTTAATTAAAAACAAAACCAACCACAATCGACACATCGTCGTGTTCCGGATGCTCTGCTGAGTTGATTGAGCCATCGATCGTCGAAATCGGCCGAGGAAATCGTGATCTGGGCGACGTTATGTGTTGGCAATATTTGCGTTTCACGACGTGTGTCTCGTGCGCCGACCTGTCACGCGACTCTGCCAGCGCTGTGCTCAACCGATTTCGACGATCGATAGCTCAATCAACTCAGCGGAGTACCCGGAAGACGATGATGCCTCGTTTGTGGTTCGTTTTCACGGTTTTCTGAAAATCGAAAAAAATCCAAATCACAAAAAAATTGGTGTTTTGTGTTTTTTCGTAAATTTTTTATTGCACAACGACCAATGTTAAATAAAAACAAAACCAACCACAATCGACACATCGTCGTGTTCCGGATGCTCTGCTGAGTTGATTGAGCCATCGATCGTCGAAATCGGCCGAGGAAATCGTGATCTGGGCGACGTTATGTGTTGGCAATATTTGCGTTTCACGACGTGTGTCTCGTGCGCCGACCTGTCACGCGACTCTGCCAGCGCTGTGCTCAACCGATTTCGACGATCGATAGCTCAATCAACTCAGCGGAGTACCCGGAAGACGATGATGCCTCGTTTGTGGTTCGTTTTCACGGTTTTCTGAAAATCGAAAAAAATCCAAATCACAATAAATTGGTGTTTTGTGTTTTTTCGTAAATTTTTTATTGCACAACGACCAATGTTAAATAAAAACAAAACCAACCACAATCGACACATCGTCGTTTTCCGAATGCTCTGCTGAGTTGATTGAGCCATCGATCGTCGAAATCGGCGGAGGAAATCGTGATCTGGGCGACGTTATGTGTTACGTTATCAATAGAATGGTCACAACCACGAAAAACAAAAAAAACTTTATTAACAGCATAAAATCTGTTGGTACAACACCCTATATTCATGCCGACCCAACCCGTTCCATAAATCACACCGTGCGGTGTTTTCATCGGTGCGGTGTTTTCACCGTGCGGTGTTTTCATCGGTGCGGTGTTTTCACCGCTGCGGTGTTTTTAGCAATTACCCCCCTCGCCCACGGTACTGTTTGCAAGCGTAATGCATCATTATTAAAACAGGTGCATGTGCAGTAGCGGTGGCCCCTGCCCTTTAACACAGGAAAGAAAAAAAATGCAAAAACTAAATTGATCATTTTCACCTTATAAAAAAGGCTTGGCTTAGGATCTTTGCAAGCGCTACGTTGTCTGGTTGCTTGCTGCTTCGTGTCGTGTCGTCGCGACACCATCAGAAGAATTGATCGAATTTCAAGGCGGTATGTTTGTCTTCACTTTAGCATTAGCTTAGCTGGGGACAATTAGTGACGTTTTGGAGGTCAAAACACAAGAAGAGGCATGGTGACGGTTTGGAAAAGGGGTAATTGAGGTCACCAAAACAAAATCTGCAAAGTTCCGCCATACGGGAGTCATTCGGGAGGCGCTTGCATATCATATGTGGTTCTTCGGACTCCCTGATTGATTTAGCACAACTTTGATTTTTGAAATTTAAAAAAAAAATTAAAAAAAAATGACGATTTTTGTTTTTTTAACAACCCTACTGCTGACTGACACCCACTTCCACGTCTTCGGCATAGTTGTTCCAGAGCCGAGGGGTTGGGGGGGCCGGGGGCCGATATAGATAGCTGGAGCAAATTTTCTAGATAGATAGATAGCTGGAAAATTTTGGGGGGGGGCGCGGGGGGGGGCATGTGACTTTGGGGGGGGGGGCCGGTCAAAATTTTGAAATTTGATAGATAGATAGCTAAAACGCTAAAAGGCTATAAAAACAGCAAAATAATGCTAAAAATACACTAACATCAAGTATAAACGCGTATTTTACCTAAAATTAGCGAAATTTTCATGAATTACGAGCAAAAATGGTCAATTTTGGTCAAAAATTGACTCATTTTATAGCTGAGCCGAAAAAACCTGTTTGATAGAGATAGATTCGAAATTTTTTTGGGGGGGGCGGCCGGCCGGCCCTCCCAGGCCCCCCCCCCCCTCCCCCTAGAACAACTACCGTATTACCTCTATTAAACCCCCCCCCCCAAAATTAACCCCCCCCCCAAAAATAAACCCCCACCCCCTCGACAAGTTTCCAAATAATCCCCCCCCCCAAAAATAATCCCCCATGGGGGATTATTGAAACCTGTTTGAAACACATACCCAGCGAATTCAGTGGCTGGTTGCAGTGAAAATGATGAAATTGTGCTACCAAAGGCTCCAAATGGATGAGTTAATGGTAATTTCATTACAAAAGGCTGTTGTAAAAGGAAATTTCTATGTAGAGTAGAAGTTTCTGCGACTTCCTTCCTGCCATGGAAGGTATTTTTGCCATTTTGCCCTCTCCTAAAAATGGTTTCCAAATAAACCCCCCCCCCCAAAAATAAACCCCCCCCCCCAAAAATAAACCCCCACCTAGAGATGTCAAGAAAAAAAAAATTTCTATTTTTTTTCTTTTTAAAAAAAAAAATTTTTTTTTTAAATTTTTTTTTTTAAAATGAAAGTTGTTCAGAATTTTTCAGGGAGTCCGAATATCACCATCTGAGGAGCCACCGACTTACCATATGACCCCCACTCATATGGGAGGAGGGTGAAAATTTCAGACTTGGTTTCGGCGACCCCATTTTCCCACCGACGACATCACGTCTCGTGTTTTGCCTCTCAATTCACCTCAAATAACATGGAAACAAGTTCCACAACAAACCGGTGTGATCACGCTGACGACACGAGGCGAAACAGCAACGAGCAACCAACGAAGTTACGCTTGCAGTGGCAGACAGTGCAATTTCCACCTTTCGAGATCCTGAAAAACGATGCGTAAATGTGAGTTCTCTGCTTCTATCTCACCTTAGCGACATCGGAATTTGTTGAACTAGACTTCAAGTAGCGAGAGAGTGGCGATTTACTGGACTGGAGAACAACCAAGATTACAGGAAAAAGGATCACATTATATTGGAAATCACGCATAATTACCATAATTACACCAAGATAGTTACAATAATCGCCCATAATTAACTTCTCCCCCATCAACGAAAAGAGGGATGGGAGAAGTAAAATTACAAAATCTCCCTATTTTCAATCACAAATCATTAGCCGTCTTTCTCATCTCATACGGCTTTAACGGCGCTACTCCATCCTCGGCACACGCTCGGCCGGAAACGCCCGTCTCCGTACATCGGCACTGCGGCCTATCATCACATCACGACTCAATGCTCGGCGCTCGTTCGGCAGCCAGAAGCACGTGAAACTCGGCACCTTGGCCTCGTCGCAGTCCTCGCGACGCGTCATCGCCCATTGGCTGACGTTCATCTCTCGGCACATCCTCGGCCGGATACATGACTGCTGGTCGCTGCGCTGATAATACGCCAAACTCCGCTGCGTGAACGGTTGTCTCCTTCTCGTCCATCGAACGTCCCAAGTGCTGCGAGCCATTTCCTCCGCGGTTGCTCGTCTTACCACACGCGCTGCCATCTCGCGGGTCAGCGACAAAGCCATAACAGGCGATACGGGACAAGTCGCGCCTTCCACGGCATAAAGCGACAAAACAAGTCGTGCCCAAACAGGGTAAACACGACAATAAATAGCAGCAGACGACCACAGAAGGCCGGTCATGATGACCGCCGACGTGCCACGCTCAACGGCGGGCTCACCACTTCAAGTAGCGAGGGAGTGGCGATTTACTGGACTGGAGAACAACCAAGATTACAGGAAAAAGGATCACATTATATTGGAAATCACGCATAATTACCATAATTACACCAAGATAGTTACAATAATCGCCCATAATTAACTCTAGCCTTTGCGACGCTCAAGTACTTCAATGCGCGAGTCGATCATCACTCACCAAGGCTGAAAACAGTCGATTAATCAATCCAGAATACCACCTGCAGCGTTGAAGACTAAGTGACAAGGTAAAGTCAAAGAAAATTTTTGTTGAACTTTCGAAAAATTATGCCAAAAACGGCATTTTCAGGGCACATTAAAGAAAAAATTTCAAAAATTTTTAATAAAAAAAATATAAAAAAAATGCTCATTTTTTTTTACTTTTTTTTTTAAAAAAAAATTAAAAAAAAAATTATTTTTTTTGACCCTTACATCTCTACCCCCACCCCCAGAAGTCGCTGAAGAAATAAACCCCCATGGGGGTTTATTAGAGGTAATACGGTATGGTCTTCGGTACTGAGTACTGTATACCCCATTTTCAGTATCAAAGTCGTGAACATGGCCATGGCGTCATCAATAAACCCTATTTGTTTCCTGGTTTTGAAACGTGCATTCCGCACCTCGATTGTTTCGTTTTCAAGGTTGGTATCAATCAGTTTTTTTAAACTTTTGAAGATTGACTTTATTTATTTATTATCCAAATTGTATTTTTTGAGCTGATAAAAATTGCGAAAAAATTATTCACTTTTCGTGATCGTGATAAGCTTGAAATTGAACTTGAGCTGCGTGCATTGTAGGCGCTCACTGGTGTCCAGTGGTCGTTTGGCGCAGCAGGCAGCACCAAAACAGACGCAGAAGTCGCCGCAGCAAAAGCAGAAACGCAAGCAACAACGTCCTGTGCAGGTTGCCAAATTTTAAAATAAACAATAAAAAAATTACCAAGAGCAAATAAATGATAATAAATAAAAATTAACCAGGGGTGAACTGATGAAGCCATGAATGTAGCAGGACATAGCGGTGTGGAGACCTGGCAAGTGCGACTGCCGCGCCACTACTGCACCGCTAAAACAACCACCCGTGCTTGTTTGTATACTTGCAAACTGTATTCAAGTCGTCTTGAGTGGTGGTCTGGTCTTGTGTATCTGAATGTGCACACAATACTGGCACCCCGCCCCTCCGGAACATTGACATTGCACAATCTTAATTACAGTCGCTTTCTTGCAGCAATCATGTTCGTTCATGATGAACTTATTTCGCGGTGAGCTAGTGCCGTCGGCTGTGTTCCCGTTTCCGGATGTGCTGAACGATGAGCAACGCGAAATGCTGTCCATGGTGCTCGCGCCGACTGAGAAATTCTTTGAGGTTGGTCAGGCAGCTGGTTTTTTTTGCAGAAAAACGTCGGTTTTTTGCAGAAATTTTGGACCATTTGCAGAAACTTTTTAGCAGATTTCTGCAAATTGCAGAAACAGATTTGCATACAAACTTTGGTTCTGCAATATTCAATTTGTGCTTGACTGAAGTTTCACATCAACATGGAAGAAATCTCAAATAATTTTGTTGTCAAAAACAGCGGTTTCGGCGGTTACTGTAGCGCAATGATTGGCGTTTTGTTTTGCCTTCGTAAATAAAATCGGAGTATTTCAAATTCGAAAAATAAAACAGAATCAGATCAAATCGAAAATTATTGTTTGCTGTTAGGCTTTCTGTTTGGAATTAGAATAAAGTGATCCATCATCCACACAACAGAAGATGCAAAATAAGACATTGGCGGAGGTACGGTGCGCAAGTTTGTCGTCGAGCTGGTTGAGAATCTCAGCAACCTATTCGAAGACGCGCACAGTGTTCTCAAGGCTGCCAAAATATTCTACCTTCTGAGATAGATAGATCTAAACAGCTGCTGGCGTACGGAAATGCCGATCTGCTGTATCTGCACTAGTTTTATTCATCAATTTTGCCGGGCAAGGGCAGTATCGCTGACGAATGGAAACAATTCAAATGCGAACGAATTCAATTCCCTGGTCCGAGTATAACTGCAGGCAAGCATGCAGTATGTGGGGATGAAAACAAAGAGGCGATATAAAATCAAACCGAACACCTTTGAGAACGTCGAACCGACCGAAGTCATCGCTTTGATTGCGAAATTTGAGCAATGAGGGCTCTCATTTGATATTGATTGTGTTGTTGTTAGGTTGAATGATTTCAAACGAATGATTGGTGATTTGTTTGGTTTGGCAATCTGGTTTGGCTTTGGTGTTTTTTTTCTGAATTTCTGAAAAATTCTGCGGTAAAGCGATGCAATTGGCAAATGCAACTCTGAGCATCGTTAAGAAATGATGCTCAGAACGAAAAAAACGACATTAAACAAGCACAAAAACCATTTTCGTCATGTTTTGAAATTTGCAGAAACCAAATTTCATTTGCAGAAATTTTTTACCAAATTTCTGCAAATTGCAGAACCGACTTTTTGAAAAAAAACCTAGTCAGGCAGCCGTTGAGAATGCAACAGTGCTACGAATGGCCGATTGAGCATCGCAGTTTTCAGGGTGCAGGAGCGCCCGAAAGTTGAATGAACGAAAAAAGACGTTTAGAAACCCCATTGTGTGCCAATTTTAGCGTGTTTTTTAACTAATTGATTCTTCGTGCTATTCTGTTCATTCGTTCTCCCTTGCACACACGATTGGCAATTTATCTTGCATTTTTAAAAAGGACAACTCCTAGTCTGCGACTGATCTCGCTTTGATGGAGAATACAAGGACTAACTTATTTATTTGGCTATACTGTACTTATGTCCGATGTCCGTGGTCTGGAAAATTATACTTTGTGGCAATGTGCGATAAATTCAACTCCGCTATTGGTGTACACTTCAGCTGCAGCTAAAGAACAATAGATATTACATTGAAAGGATCACATCAGAAATTCAGATGATTACAGTGACAAATTGTACAAGTGGAAAACGCCGATTATTAATGGTAAAACTACTTTGTTTTGTTGATGGAAGACAGGTTTCATTGCGCAGGAAGTGAACGACGCAGCCGCCAATGACACGAACGAAGAAATCCCAAAGGAGGTCTACAGTCAGTTCGCAGCACTCGGCGCGTTTGGTGCGGTCGTGCCGGAACAATACGAAGGAGCCGGTTGGGCTTTCTTTTACACAATAGTTCGCACACGTACACCAACCAAGCAACAACGTAGAACGGTGTGCAGGCCTGAACAACACGCAGATGGCACGGTTGGCTGAAATCGTTGGTGCACACGATCTAGCGTTGGGCGTTGTCATGGGCGCGCATCAGGTTGATCAACGCTGACATGCTGCTGGATTGCTGCAACACTGAACGCAACAGAGGGCACTTTTGAAACGTTCTGTTGGTTTTCAGTCGATCGGCTACAAAGGCATTCTTTTGTACGGCAGTGATGAGCAAAAGCAAAAGTACCTGCCTGATCTGGCGACCGGACGCAAGTTCGCTGCGTTTTGCTTGACAGAGCCAACGAGTGGCTCAGACGCAAACGTCAGTTGATTCGTTTGTTCCGTTCTGCACATTCAAATGTGACAAAGCCAATAATACCGGGTTGTTGGTGTGCATATTCAGTGTTGTTGCAGTCAATCCGAACACGCGCCGAACTGAGTGCTGACGGAAAACACTACATTCTGAACGGTGGGAAAATCTGGATCAGCAATGGTGGCTTTGCGGACGTGTTCACAGTGTTCGCACAGGTACAGTGGCACATTCTTTAACTGTTACCATTAACAGCTGTTTGTGTAGTTGCTCGCTAACTGGTGATTATAATCAGAGAATGAGCTGATGATAATGGCTGAGTAAACTCAGTGCAGTGTCAACCTCAACATTGTTCTATCATTTCATTTTTCGCTATTGCATATCTAGACCCCGGTAAAATCAGACGATGATGAAGTGAAAGACAAAGTGAGTGCATTTGTGGTTGAACGCAAGTTTGGTGGCGTCACAAACGGGCCACCGGAGAAGAAGATGGGCATCAAGGGCTCCAACACGGCTGAGGTGTTCTTTGACAATGTCAAGGTGCCGCGGGAGAATCTGCTCGGAGGTGACTGTTCTGAAATCTTTCAGTATGATATTTATCTTTTCACTGCTTACTCACGAAACGATTTTTGCAGAAGAAGGCGATGGCTTCAAAGTGGCGATGAACATTCTGAACAACGGCCGTTTCGGCATACCAGCTGCAATGACTGGCTGCATCAGGGCGTGCATGGCAAAGGCGGTATGTGAACTGAAAATGCACTGTGCAATGCAAGTTGTTGCGTCCAATTTGATCCATTTCTTACATGAACTTCTTTCTTGATTGCAGCACTGCCTAATAAACTTTTGCAGCTTGACCATGCAATGAATCGGGTTCAGTTTGGGCGTAAGCTGAGAGACTTCGGTGACATCAAGGAGAAGATCGCTGATATGGCCATTCGACACTATGTCACTGAGGTGACTGACATTGCATGAGACTGATTGTTTGTGTGCTTGCAGTGATCGATGACAACTGGATACTTTTGCCATTTTAGTCACTTCTGTACATGCTCAGTGGTATCATGGACCAAGGTGTCATGGAATACCAACTGGAAGCAGCGGTCGGCAAAATCGTTGGCTCTGTATGTCCATTTCACCTCCCTTCCACATTGCAGTTGACACTTGATTCACACTTTGCCTGTTTTGCAGGAGAACGCGTGGCACGTGTGCGATGAATCGATCCAGATCTTGGGTGGAATGGGTTGGTGTAGCAGGATCGCTACCATTTTCGTTTTCTTCATTTTACGCTGTATGTTCGTTTTCAAGCCGAATGAATGTTTGATGGATGTGCTGCCGATTGCAGGCTTCATGAAAGAGCCCGGTCTTGAACGTGTGTTGCGCGATCTGCGCATCTTCCGCATCTTTGAGGGCGCCAACGACATTCTACGGCTGTTTATTGCGCTCACCGGTTTGCAGGTAACAACAACAGCACACAACGTTTACGAAGTCAATGTTGTTCGCTGTTGGTCGGTAACAAAGGACTTGATTGTTCATGGAATGAATGAGTCTTTGTGAAATGGCTACCCTCAGTCAGAAAACGGTCGTTTTGAGCACATCCTTCACACGCACCAGAATCTGTGCCAAAGTAACAAAGTTGACGAATGGTCTGGCGCTGTCTGTTTGGTGCATCAGTTTGACAACAGAAAATGATCTGAAACATTTGAACAAAAAAACCAGTGCATGCGTGTGAGTGTCACAAGCCAGTTGCAGTTGAAAAAGGATCTAAAATAACGAATAACAGAACTAGATTATCAACAACAACAGTCTAGTTCGAATCACTATTCAGTTCACTATTCAACCAGTTCATTGCAGTGTTTAACCGTGTGCCTTTGCAAAGAACGATTTCGATTCCTTGACACCCGGCTTGATCGTGTCAGCACCTGGCTGCCAGCCTGCTGGACACACTGAAACAGAGAAGGCAGGCAAACGTGGAACTAAACAAAACATGTAATTTGCTGCTCATTGTAATGTTACACAGGTTGCTGCGAAATTATTCCGCAGGTTTGCATTTGATACCATATGGACGGCACGGCATCACTATTTTGACGACTGTGGCGTCGATCCAGCAAAGCATAAGCAGTCGTGAAAGTGACCTTCTCCGTGTTTGTCGACAAACTGGAATGCTTGCACGAGTCGGAGTGTCTCGTCAACGCTGCGTCCCACCGGCAGATCGTTCACGGTCACCTGCCGCAGTGTGCCCTTGGCGTCGATGATAAACAGACCGCTGCAATGCAATGGCTTTGCTTTTGGCCGATGACATTGAGAGCGTTGATACAAAGCAAAACCAGCAGAAGTGCTTGGTGATAACGTGAGACTCATAAGAGACCGTAAGCTGTTCGGCTAGTTGCAAATGCTGCGAAAATCCAGTTCTGTGGGCGAGTTGAGAGCGTTGTTTTGCGGTTTGCAGGCGTGTGTGACTGACCGAAATGCGATCCCTTCGTCCTCCTTTAGCACACCATAGTCCTTGCTGATCTTGTGATTTGTGTCTGCCAGCAACGGGATCTTCATAACGCCCAGACCGCCTTCGTTGCGCGGCTGATTCGTCCTAGAAGCAGCGAAAGGTATCCATCCATCACAGGTCAATTTTGCACTGATCAATTTTGCAGTGCAAAAAGATGTGCACTTTGAGTGGTTTGCTTACCATGCAAGATGCGAGAAGTGCGAGTCCGTTGAGACGGCCACCAACTCACAGCCAATCTTACGAAACTCATCGGAGCGGTCACTAAACGCAATGATCTCAGTGGGGCAGACGAACGTGCTGCAATTTGAACAAGTTTTGAGAAAACACCAATTTTAAATGATGGTGCATAAAAATGCAAAAAAAGCAAACATTTCACATACAAGTCTAGCGGGTAGAAGAACACGACCAGATATTTTCCCTTGTAATCACCAATGGAGACCTGCTTGAATTGACCGTTAACGACGGCTTGCGCTTTGAAATCTGGCGCTGGCTTGCCAATTGCCAGTTTGCAGTCACCGCCGAGCGACATTGCTGATTGGTGCGCGTTACGTTCTCAATTCGTTGTGGGTGAAAACTCGCTGAAAGAGTGAAAAGATACAAGTAAGAATAGAAACGGACAAGTAAACGAAACCCAAACTTGACGTTGGCTGTGCAGAAAACATGATTTATATTTATAAACGCTTATCAAAAAAACGCGGTCTGTTGCGCTTTGTGGGTCTTTGTGGCAAATATAAAATTAGCAATATTTCAAATTCACGGGCAGTAGAACTGTTAAAACAAGATAAACGGCCTGGCCTGTTTTTGCAACAAGAGCATGCTGACGGTGCAGAGAATCCAAAATTTCGATAAAACTAGGAATCAACTGCTTCCACTGATTGAATACAATAATTGTGGGCATAACAGCTGTTGCATAACAGACACAACAAAGACATTGCTGTGTGTTCGTTCAGCGAGGCGCGGCACTGTCATTGGTCTTCAGCGGCCAAACCCAAACAACAAAACACACGATGCAATCAGTTTTTCGTCTGAATATTCAGTTTTGTCTGCAGCTGCCCCTTTGCATGCGAACAGTAACGTTTCAAACAGCTCAAATGGTTTTATCTGCGACAGAGAGCTCATAGTTCAGTTAATCAAACTGCGTTCAAGTTGGTGTTGCGAAGACGTGCAAAACTGATGCTCAATTTTCAAGGTAATTTGTTCAGGTGCATTGTGTTGTTTATGATCGTTGTTATGAACTTGATGCGAACGTTTTTTTTAAAGATAATGTTTGGTGCTGGTGGGGTGGTTCACACAACACAAGCGAAAGATGGAAATTGGAAACGTGTATGAAAACTTTAAGCAACAATGTAGCAGAACATTCAGACGACTGTCCTGGCGTTCATTTGTAAATCCCTGTGTCCACAAATTGAGTTGCGTGCAAGTATGAGGCTCAAACTCAATGACCCTGGCCCAAAATATCACCCACGTTTTTGTTCATGTGTTCGTAATACCGTACCGCCATGCCCATACCGATGCAATGTTGAAGCAAATCAGAGCCAGTGGGTTGCATTGCATTTCAGTACGCTGGCGGTCATTTGCGCGAAGTCGCCAAAGCATTCAAATCGCCAACATCGAATTTCGGCGCGTTGTTTCAGTTTGCCGGTAAACGAGTGCAGAGGTATGAAACTCAAAAACAAACATTCATCAACTCTTTGATTTAAGTTTGTTTCGATCAATGTCGAAAACGACGCCTCAGCACTGGGAATGCCGTTTTCATTGCAAAATGCGTTGCAGATCCGTCGGTCTGAGCAGTGGCCCATCATTCGGCGAGCACGTCCATCCGAAACTGGCTGAATCTGCGAGTTTGGTAAGTGAGTTGAGAGCAACGGTGCCAAGGAAAACGAAGCAAAATAGCGCAGCAAAAGGCGTGCACTGTTTGCAGACGTCACGTTGCATGTGCGAGTTCGGCAGCGCTGCTGAGCACTTGTTGATGAAACACGGCAAGCATGTCATTGGTCAGTGATGATGCACGCGTGTTCTCATGTGTGTGTGTGCGGTTGTTACAATCGTTGCAACTGTTGCAGACAAACAAAACCAACTGCGACGGCTCGGCGATGCGGCGCTTGAGATTTATTCACAGGTGTAGTGTTTTTATTCGCTGCAGCCCCCTCGGTTTGTTGCAAAACAAGCGCATCAAAGCAACTTGTCTTCAGGTGTGTGTTTTGTCGCGATGCACTCGCTCGTTGAACTTGAACGTGCCGTCGGCCGATTCGGAGCTGCGAATGGCACTGGTCTTCTGCAGACAGGTATGAAAACTGGAAACGGCGCTCACTTTGTTCGTTGTTCCTTGTTTTTCATTCTGCTGTGAAGAATAACGTTACACAAGCAGACAAACTTTCACCAGCAATTTCGACCAATAATAGCAACGACTGATTTTTCAGTCAGCCGAACGAGCGCAGACGGCGTTGCACAAAGTTCGCTCAACGCCGCACATTCAGGACTGGCAGCAGATGGACAACATCGCTGATGAGATCTTTGAAAATGGTGCTCTCTTGACTTACCATCCGTTGGATTGAGCGAAATGGTTGCTAGTGCTTGCCAGCCAAAAAACATTGCAACATGTAACAGACAAACATTTGTACTCTTTTAAAATTGTACATACATAAATTCGTAAAAGAGCATCTTCAACTGATTGTATTTGAACATTGGTATTGTGGTAACTTGTTTGTCTTTAACGTTGGGTGATTAAGTGTGATTTGTTTAAACTGTTTTGTCGATAACTGGTGATCAGGTTGGTGACTGCGGTTATATTATCGTGATTTACTTGTTTGTGGTTGTTCTAGCTGCCTTTTGGGTTGGGCATGACAAGCTGTGAAACGTTTTACTTTTTCAGTATAAACCTCTGGAACCTTCTGAATTTTCTGAACACAGGTGAACAAACAAATCGCACTACTCTGATGGACGCCTGTTTGTTGTCACCTCTACAGCATTGCATTTATTTACGCACAGTTTTATCTTCGCTTGCGTCGTTTTGATTGGTTTTCAAATAAACAAACACCGCAAACTGAAGTATGTCCGCGTCGGCTAGCCTTAGAAAAAAAGAAAAAAACAGTTGCTTACTGTTGGTTGACCAGTGCAGCTGCAGCGTGCGATCGTTAGTGTTGTTGCGTTACGATTGCGGTTGAAGTGCGCGCACTGGCATTATGCGATACGTGACACACAGTCATTGCTGACATGAAGGCGTCTGACGTTAGCACGTTGCTGCTGTTTGTGACAGCCGCTTGCACCTGTTCGTGTGTCACTGGCACCAGCAAACAGTCGGCCAACCCTGCTGCCTCTCAACCAGAGCAATACTCGCTGTTGACCAACTATTCGTGCGTCCAAGTGACCGCCGAGATTCAAGACGCGAACAACGCGTACTACACGAACGTGCTCGTTGCTGGCGACAACCAATGTGCCGTCGCAGTCAATCTCGACAAGTGCTCTGTCGAATACAAGACCAACTACGCCATTGGCACCGTCTGGGGCTCACAGCTGCTCTCAGCGGAGTCGTCGCCGTCGTTCAAGAACGGCACAGCGCGCATCTACTTCGGCGGCAACGAATGGTACCAGCCGATTCTGGCTGTCGGCGGCAAGTTCGTGTTCAACTACGGCGTCTCGATACGCAACGGCGAACGGCTGTACATTCGCAACGCGACGCTGCGCCCGCCACCGAACGACAACGGCAGGATCGTGGTGGAAGTGCCCGCGACCACGCAGATACGCAGAGACGCCAGGCTCACTGTTGCGCCGCTGGACGAGCAAATCAACGAGCCACTCGGTTACACGCTGACGAATTTCAGCAACATTCAAGAAGTCGGCTTCACCGATGTCATCTACGGGCGATACGAGATCACAGTGGCGCCCACGAACAACTGCAACTTGAGCGCACACCCTGCGACGATTCTCGTGAACAGTGAGAACGCAGTGCCGGTCAGGGTGCAGCTCAGCTGTGCACCGCTGCAGTTCACGGCGGTCGCCGTCACGGTCGCCCAAAAGCCACTGGCCAACATCAAACAGGCGGCCGTCAATGTCAGCGTCCATCTGGTGGACGGACGCAAGCTGCTCGAATGGAAGCTCGCCAACTGGCACGAGCTGGCGCTGTTCACGTTCCTGCCGTACGATCGCTACTTTGTGCGATTCGAGAACTTCACCGACGGGCGCGTGTTGGCGTCAGCTGACGAAGTGGCATTTGAGCTGCACGGCATGCTGAAGATCATCAACGCCGAGTACAGCGAGAGCGAGATCGCCACGGTGCACGTTGGCCTGGAGATCGCGAGCGACAACGACACCTTGCTGAATGTGACGTTCACTAGCGCACGACACAACGTCGATTACATCTTTGAGTTTGCAGCTGTCGCCGGGCAACCGTTCGGCACCGCCGTGCAACTACCCACTGACGACAATCTCACCGTGTCCGCGGTCACTAAGCACGACACGTACACGGCGCAAATTTTCCCGTCCCCCAATCTGAACACCGGAAACGAATCGCGACCCGACCAGCAAGTCATGGTTTTCGTCACCGAGAAAGAGCCGATCCACCCGGTGCTCTCGATATTCTGGTGCGGATTCGGACCTAACTTCTGCGGCCAGTCGAAAGGCGACGACGTTTACCCTAAGACGACGCATGTGATATTGGCGTTTGGCAACACCATGCTCAACGGAAGCATACTCGTCGATGAAATGCCGAAAGAACTGATTGCAAACTGGCAGAAAACGGGAAAGAAAGTGCTGATATCGGTGGGTGGGCAAAACGGCCTGTGGATACCGATATTTAACAATCCGGAGAACTTTGTGGAGTCAATCGCAAGGATCATCGAAGAGAACGGGCTGGACGGCGTTGACCTGGACATCGAGGGCTACGCAACACCGCCAAAAGTTGTTGCAGAAACATTGAGAATGCTGCGGAAACGCTTGGGTCGCAAGAAGCTGATCGTGATCAGCCCCGAGAACGTGACCATCTTCCCGGTGCCGCACGTAGGCATTCCGGACTGGGAGACCGGTCGTGGTGCGTACAACTACTTTGTGCCGATTCTGAACGCCACCATGGACATCATCGACCTGGTGCAGCCGCAGTTCTACAACAACAACTACGTCAACTACGGCAACAACGGCGACGCCGAGGCGATCGTTGACAACTACCTCGGCTGGCGCAACCTGTATCCGCGCTACCGCATTCCCGACTTCGCTGGTGTGCCTGAGGAGAAGATCGTGATGGGTGTGCCGGCGTCGACGTCAGCGGCAAACCCAGCGTTCTACGTGCCGCCGGACGAACTGAAGCGGGCGTTTGAGTTGCTCCGGGCGGACGGACACTTTGTCAGGGGCGTCATGATGTGGGACAGCAACTGGGACACACGCAACCAGCACAAGATCAGTGCTGCTGCCGCGGACGCACTGGCGCTGTGAACTGAAACGGCCGTGGTGATCGGATGGCACGAGCGCTTTGTGTTTGCTTGTTCTCAATTCTGGCAAAGTTCTGTGATTCGATTCTACGTTGCGTTTTATTGTATGCAAAATATTTTTTAATCTGAAATCGCAGATTGTGTTGATCATAAAAAGCAAATGAAATGGAAACAAATACAAATAGCAACACGGTGATAACCCAGTGAAAAGGAAAGCACACACCAGAATCGTGAATAGCAATTATCGCAAAACAGATCAAACAGTTTAAAGGCATGTCAAGGATTCAACAAATTACAAATTACAAAAAAAACTAGAGTATTTCACGAATGAAGCACATCGGGTTTTGTTTAAGTTTTTGTGAAATAAAAATCTGGTTCTCTTTGGGTTTCGTACTTGGCATAAAACAAATAACAAACCATTTGATACCAATATACAGAAAACTACAATGACACCAATGGAAGCAACTGTACAATAACCACACACATCACCAAAAAAACGAAAAATATTACGCTCAGGAAATATTTGTCAGATTCTGCCCGCCAATTGTAAAAAAACAAATAAGCACACTGCAAAGCCATTAGAAAAAGTGAATGTAAGTACGCAACAATAAATATAAGTATCGCTAACTCTATAAAAAACAGAAAGTTCAACGCAGTAAAAAACGACAATTGAGATGAGAGATAGGAAATTTAAAAAACAAAACAACAACCAGCACCGGTACCAAAACAAACGCAGACAAGATTTCAAGCTGGCGTTTGCAACAAACAACAATGGGCCTTCGAAAACAACAACAACAACAACAACAACAACAACAACAACAAGTTTGCGAATGGTCAGCAGGCGCCCCGATCAGGCGGCAGCAGTGCACCGATGTTGCGCGCAGTTGTTCTGCAGGCTGACATTGGCGTGGCTGTCGTCGGCGCGGCGAGCAGCAGCAGCCGAGGCGGCCACTGACGGCGCCGCAGGCAGCCAGCCGTCAGCAGTGGCCAACAGCAGACGCTGCTGGGCACGCACGTCCAGGTGTTGCAGATGGTCATGCTGCTGCACTGCGCTGGACGTCAGACGCAGCAAACTCGCCAACAACGAATGCACCTGCTGCACACACGACGACTCGGAGGCGTGCGCGTGTGCGTGCAACACTGGACGCTCAACGCTGCGCTGCTCGTCGTCCGCTGCAGCACGGGCACGCGGGTGGCTGTGGCGTGCCGCTTGGTCGCCACTCTCATCCGCATTGCTCCAGAACTCGACCGACACTTCTGAGAGCAATCATCTTGTCATTGGACTTTCACACTGCACCTGAGCTTTATTATTTCGACTAAAAAAAGAATCACTGACTGTAAACAGCGTCAGCAGGCGCAGTGCTGCTGTTGTTGATTGTTGACAGCTGTTGCTGTGCCAAGTGGTTGGTGTCATGTGAATTTGGCCAAGTTGAATGATACGTGTTTGGTGTGGGAAGCATCGGCAACGCCACAACGAACAGCACAAAGAACGCCTGAAAACAGCAGGTGCTCAGTTTGCGGCGTATTTCATTGTTTCAACAGCAAATTCTTCGACGAGCCCGACCGCGAGACAAACGCCGGCTGCGCTGCCGCTGGTGCCGTGCGCTGGCGCTGTCGCAGCGAGGCGTTGGCCTTGCGCCACTTGCTCTTGCAGTGTCTTCAGTTCACTCAACAGCGATCGCTTGTCAGTCTCCAGTTGACGAACACGCTGACGCAACGATGAATTCTCTGACTGGAACGTGTCTGCGCTGCAGCAACAACGAAAACAGTTTGGCTTTTTTTGTTGATGAAATGCTCTGTTCAATTCAGTCATTTTTATGTCCAACGCCAATGTTATGGCAAACCATATACCGTTTTTCCAGCGTATCAATGTAGTCCTTGCGTTTGCGTCGACTCTCTTGTGCTGACAACTGCAAATGAGAATGTGATCTGACGACGATGTCACCACTTTCAACAGAACCTGCCGACCCATATTTTGATTTCTGTCTAATTTCACGGACCTTGTTCTTGATCTTGCGGCGTACCATCTTGAGTGCCTCCTGTTCGGCCTTCGTCAACGGCATTTTGGTTGGTATTTGGTATCCTTCCTGCAGCAGCGTTCGTTTCTCCTCTTCAGACAAATTCAGCTCTGACACGCTCGCAATATTTCGCACGTCCTGGAAATATAAATCGTTTTTAAAGCGAAATTTAGCCACTGCTGGAGCTGATGCCAGTCAAATTGAAATGCATCAGTGCACTTTGCACGCGAACACACGCGACTGCACCTGTTCAGTGATCAGCTGCTGTTGCACGGCCAGTTCGTGCATTTTCGACCGACTGCGACCGCCGAGTGCGGAAGCCGTGCGATTGGCACGCACACGACCGGGCGGGCTGCATGGCGAGCAATCACGGCTGCCACTCGACGGGGGACTCGGACTGGCGCCGACCACACCGCCGTAGTGCACTGCAACAAAGCACGGCACTTGGCGTGCATTCGCTCTTTGCAGTAAGTACATCTGCTTCATGTTGTTTCAATATCGTCGTCTCAGAGACTGCCAACCACTCGCGAAACAAACAGCCAATGCCAATGAATCACCAGTTAGCGGTGTGCGCGCAACAGCAGCGTTGGTGAGCGTCAACGTTTTCGGCACCACCGTTGGTATCAGCAGGCGATGTGTGCTCGGTTGCGTGCTTGATGTCAAGCGTGGCGGCAAAGGTGCAGACGCGAACGACAACTGATACGTTTGCACACCGTCGCTGTGCGTCGTGCGACGTTGTGTGCTGCCGGGACACTGCTGCTGCCAGACAGTGCCAGCTGGTGCCAATCGCACGTCCACTGTGTGTGTTCGTGGCTTCACTGGCGCTCCATTGCTGCTGTTCAGTTGTTCGTTTGTTGCTGCACTGCTCACTGATGTCGTTAGCTGCTGCCCGATGTGGCTGCAGTCAGACGAACTGCCAGCACTCGAATGCACTGACTCGTCCGCCTCGCAAATGGCCAGCTCTAAAATAATCGAAATTCAATTTTGTAAATTGAAGCATGCTTAAGGCCAATTCATGCACACAAAATTTATCTGGCACGTCACGTCTCATTCGTGGACCAGCAGGTCACGTTATCTTTAGAACACGTGCTCGCTCGCATTCATACGGTATGGCCGGTTAAACATGGCAGCTTTTTTCAGGGTGCCAGGAGCGCGCGAATTTTGAATGAAAGAAAGAAGACGTTCATAAACTGAACTGTGTGCCAAATTTGACGCGTTTTTTTAACTAATGGATTATCCGCGCTATTCTGTTCATTCTTTATCCCTTGTACACATGATTGGGAATTACGTTGGCTTTTTTAAAAAAGACAACTCCTAGTTTGCGGCTGATCCCGCCTTGATGGACTGCCTCATTTATTCGGCCATACTGTACATGTCGTGCTATATAGTGAGTGATTGCACTTTCCGACAGAATGAATTGCGGCCAGGCGAATGAAGCATGCGAGTAACGCAAGAGCGCCAACGCACCGGCTTTGACATGCACGTTGCAGCCGTCTGCTTCGTGATGTGTTGTTTGTGGCGTTGTGTCGTACAAAGGCGCATGCGGTGCCTCTGGTGGTGATGGCAGCCCACTTGTGTCATTCAGAAATGTCTGCAAAAACTAATTGATTGCACGCAAAGTGTGAACGTGCGTTGGTGTCCGCCCATCGCAGCACTTATGGTCGTCCTGGATAATTTGTAGTATCAGCTAATTGGTTGCCTGAACATCAGGTTTAAAAAAGAATTTTTTTATTTTTTTCAAATTTTAAATCTTTTCCATCAAAATCTCACTGTCTGTCTGCCCCACACAAAGCAAACGCATAGAAACCACAAAGCTAGAAAAAAGAAAATGTCCACTCCAATTTCTTTTTTGAACCTGATATTCAGGCAACCAATCAGCTAATACTACAAATTATCCAGGACGACTACAGTTGCCAACAGTTTTCGCACGGCTTCTTCCTGTTGTGCAGTGCAACAGTTTTCTTGCATAATTTTCACATGCAATTTCACCACATAAAAAGCTGTGGGTGGATACTCAGTCAGATGCCTTCATTCAAGAAAATCGTGCACCGATTTGTGGCAACGAGAGTCGTTTCACAATTCAAGACAGCACTGCCCCACATTAATCATCGTCTCCAGTAGTGACAATACAAACTTTGAGCTCATGCTCGAAGTCAAACTCGTCATTGATGCCAGGCAGCGAGAGCAGGCGTCCGTCCGGCGGCACTGCTGATGAGAACAGACAATCACCGTTGATCAGCTCCATCCCGTCACTCACAAGCCCATCCAGCCAATCATCGCCGCTGTCCATGGTGCACAACAATAATGCTCTGTGCTCGTCGATATTTACCGCTATAATTCACTAATTTATTGCTCCTCAATAACGTCTGCCTGAAAGTTGAATTTATACAAAGCATGATGTTCCGTTTACCGACTGTGTTGACAACACACACAAGGTACACGTGCGAACGTGATGAATAACGTGTGTGCCAGGGCCAGCAGAAGAACAAGCGTTGACTTCCACTGAATTTGTTGGCAGAGGCAAACACCAACAACGATGGCCGTGTTGTCTACGTTCAGCGATGCCATGAGGCTGCATGGTGCACCCAAGTTGTAAAGTTCACGAAAATTACATGCTTCTGATGTATCACACACTGCCAGACAGAACGTGTGCTGCGCTGCGCCTGACTGTTGTTCCAACAACAGGCAAACCAAACCACACGTGTCGCTCACACACACACACACACACACACACAAAATCTAAGCGCAGTTTCGTTTCGCCATTGAATAAATGTCTGTCGACTGGTAAGTTTCACTTTCGTTACGTTTGCGTTTAACAATCCACAACGTCCCTTTTTCACATCTGCTGAACATCGTTAACAAAAGCTCGCCATGTACAACACGCAAACCACGACACGCGCCCTGCAACCAAACCACTAAATACGGTATACCGATGTTATTATGATCCTGGTTTGCATTTCGTGCGAAAATACACTTGGCAACTTGCACGTACACAAACGCATGAACAGGGGTTATGTAAACTCAACGATCGAGTGTGAACTAATTGTGAACATCGAATAACGTGACGTTCCTTCTTTAACGGATAATGGAAGTTGCGTAAATCTGCTTAAGCAATATTTCGCACAATTATTTCACATAGCTACCAGCTTTTCGGAAGTCATCAGTCAAAAAATAAAAATAAGATGCCCACTGAATAAGCTCAACGTTACCTTATCAAGACATGTGTAAACAAACAAGAGCTG
The DNA here is from genome assembly GCA_030248135.1 of Theristus sp. LFF4_11. Classification (NCBI taxonomy): domain Eukaryota; kingdom Metazoa; phylum Nematoda; class Chromadorea; order Monhysterida; family Xyalidae; genus Theristus; species Theristus sp. LFF4_11. Next base: position 29,375 of record JASANC010003846.1, read on the forward strand.
AGTAAAACGACGCCAAGCAATGTTTACCAACAAACTGAGACTTAAGGAGACGCAGTTCTTAAGGAACTTGACTTATGTGAACATGTTGAATGTCAGCATATGTTGAGCAATAAGGATATTGAAAGTAGAAACGCTTAGATACTTTGACAGGGAACTGGTAAAATTGATTTTTGAACAAAAAATATGCTCAAGAATAGAGTTGGCGTTGGAAAAAACGGGTTCTTTTCCGTTTTAAAACCGTTTTTTTCTGAAAAAATAAAGAACCGGTTTTTACCTTGAAAATTTTTAGACTTCGTGGTCAAAAATCACAATTCTTCGATTGATTGATTAAATGTAAAAATATATTTTTGAAAAAAACGGTGCAGCAAACTGTGTCGAACTGAACTGGTGAAACATCATTTTGCAGAAACTTTTGTGTCAAGAAGTGAAATTAAATGAAGATAAGGTGCCTGCTAGCTAGAGTTGGTAAAAAACCGGTTTTTTATATTGCCAGAAAAAAAAACCGGTTTCTTTTCCGTTTTAAAACCGTTTTAAAACCATAAAAAACCGAATGCTTCCCAGCTCCTAAACCTTCCAGAACTTGGCATCTCGAACTCAAAATAGGAAATTCATCAAAACTTGTGATTTTGAGCAGCGTAAAATGTTGTTTTCGGGCATACAACCGACTCAATTTGCTATTTTTGCCACCCAATGCTACCCAATTTTTTGTTTCAAATCAAACCAATTTCGCTTTTATTGGTTTCCAGGGCAGCACGTTCAATAAATTGAAAACAAAGACTGGGCAGTGACCATGTAGGTGTGGGGAGTGGGGAGGGACGGTTGCAGGAGACCGGATAGCTGACCCCGATATGGGGGGCGAGATTTGCAGAACTGCAAAGTGAAACCGGTGGCGGATTGCGTTCGAAAAATAACATTTCATCAGTTACCCTTTGCAAATCGACAACATCGTCAGTCAGTCTGCATATGCACTTAGTTTAGCAGTCACCTTGTCTTCATCGTATTTCACTTGACCCTTGCCATAAAAGCTTCTGCAAAATGACGCTTCACCAGTTCAGTTCGACACAGTTCACTGCACCGTTTTTTCAAAAATATAATTTTACATTTTATCAATCAAACGAAGAATTGTGATTTTTGACCATGAAGTTTGAAAATTTTTAAGGTAAAAAACCGGTTCTTTATTTTTTCAAGAAAAAAACTGGAAAAAAACCGGTTTTAAAACGGAAAAGAAACCGTTTTTTTTCCTGTGCCAACCCTACTGCTAGCTAACCTAAGTGCAGGATGCAGACTGACTGACGACGTTGTCGATTTGAAACGGTAACTGAACGGATGAAATGTTATTTTTCAAACGCCATCCGCTACCGGTTTCACTTTGCAGTTCTCCGAATCTCGCCCCCCAAATCGGGGTCAGCTATTTGGTCTCCTTGCAACCTCCCCCCTCCCCCGAGCTCCCCACACCTACACGGTCACAGCCCAGTAGTTGTTTTCAATTTATTGAACCTGCTGCCCTGGAAACTAACAAAAGCGAAATTGATTTGATTTGAAACAAAAACATAACAAATTGGGCCGGTTGTATACCCGAAAACATCGTTTTACGCTGCTCAAAAACACTAATTTTGATGTAATTCCTATTTTGAGCTCAAGATGCGAAGTTCTGGAAAGTTTCGGAGCTGGGAAAATTTGGTTTTATTCGGTTTTAAAACGGAAAAGAAACCGTTTTTTTTTCTGGCAATATAAAAACAGTTTTTTTACCAATCCCACTCACGAAGAAAATGGGTAAAAGGCATGCAACATTTTAACTCGAATTTTTAACATTCGAAGTTCAGATGCTGTTTTTATTTGATTCGTACGTCATCCGATTTTCGAAAGCATGAAACCAAACCGGGAGTCAGGTCAGATTCTTCCTGAAAACAGAATAAAGTTAACGATGGGCAATTATTGTAATTATTAAGCTGTAATTATCTGTTCTATATAATCTGATTCTTTTCCTGTAATCTTGGTTGTTCTTCAGTCCACTAAATCGCCACTCTCTCGCTACTTGAAGAGTAATTTGAAGAGTACAGGGTGATCAGAAAAAACGTCAATAAATAAAACAACCCCTTGAGCTGAAACTTATAGCTACAAAAGAAATATAGTTGTTATTAGTTGTGTTAAAAGTTCAGCTCAAACGGTCAACACTATTAGTCGAAGTGCAACAGACAATTGGAAACTTCGATTTCGCGCGTGTGCGTGCAGAGGCTGTTCTGCGCGACATGCAAATAGCTTGGTTGAACTTTGTGAACCACTTGTCTGTGAAGTTTGAAGAGCAGTTTTCTGAATTCAGGACATTTTCTACATTATTTTTTGTAAAAGCTTGCAAAACTTGATTCGAAACAAAAGAAACAGTGAATCGGTTCACTGAGTTCGTCTGTCCAACAGTCTGGACTGGAGAACAATCAAGATTACAGGAAAAGGATCAGATTATATAGGATATCACCGATAATTACAGCTTTATAATCATGCGGATGCGCGAGCGAGCGCAACGAGCGGACAGCGCATCACGCATAATATGAGCCGTTATCCCCTCGCGCGCGTTTTTCAAACTTTTTCGCTGCGCTGCAGAGAGCATAGTATAAGCCACAAACTTGGTTCTGTGCACACAAACAGAACATCCAAAGTTGTGCTTGGATCCGCGAAATTTTTTATGGGACAACTTTTCATACGCTGTAGACAGGAATAACCTATTCTGAAATTTATGTTACTTATTTTCCTTGGTATTTTTTTCAGGTAATCAACATGTGTTCGCCCTTTCAATTTTTACCTGCGACACTTTCACTGTCGAACAAAAATGTTCCCTGGGGTAATTCCACCCGGAGATTTTGAAAATTGGGTTAATTTTTTACCCAGACCCTGTTTTTGGGTAAAAAATTGGGCATTTTTAAAAGTTCGCAGGGTTTTCACCAGGTTTTAAGTGTTCGCCCTTTCAATTTTTAGCTAGGACACTTTCACAGTTGAATAAAAATGTTTCCTAGGGTAATTTCATCCGTAAATTCTGAAAATTTGGTTTATTTTTTTCCGGGCATTTTTTGAATCAAAATTGTGCATTTTTTGAAAGTTCGTAGCATTTTGACTGGGTATCAGTTTTCCACTCTTACAAATTTGGTCTGAGCTACGAAAAATAACAGGAAAAAGATCTAACCCGTAGGAATTCAATGCGCTGATCACGGATTTTAGGTTAGTTTTCTTACGTGAGCAACTCTAGATGCTGAATCGTGACGATTTCGGACAAATTGGCCGTGGAAATTGGCGATAACGGTCCAGAAACGAAAAACAAGAAAAGAGTGTTTCCCAGGGTAATTCAATGCGCTGATCACGGATTTTGGGTTAGTTTACTTATGTGAGCTACTCTAGATGCTGAATCGTGACGATTTCGGGCGAATCGGCCGTGGAAATTGGTGAAATCGGTCCAGAAACGAAAAACAAGAAAAGGGTGTTTTCCAGGGTAATGCAATGCGTTGATTACGGATTTTGGGTTAGTTTTCTTATGTGAGCAATTCTAGGTACTGAATCGTGACTGTTTCGGGCGAATCGGCCGTGGAAATTGGCGAAATCGGTTAGAAACGAAAAAAAGAAAACTGTGTTTTCCAGTGTAATTCAATGCGCTGATCACGGATTTTGGGTTAGTTTTCTTATGTGAGCAACTCTAGATACTGAAACGTGACGATTTCTGGCGAATCGGCCGTGGAAATTGGCGAAATCGGTCCAGAAATGAAAAACGAGAAAACGGTTTTTCCAGGGTAATTCAATGCGATGATCACGGATTTTGGGTTAGTTTTCTTGTGTGAGCAACTCTAGTTTCTGAATCGTGACAATTTTGGGCGAATCGGCTGTTGTTGTTTGTTGCCGTGCTGCTGCTGATTATTATTCCGTCGGCAGACGCAGCGCCTTCGCGACCTGTGCGGGCCGGTCCCACAGGTCTCGCGCGACGACGTCGAGCGCTCGAATAGGACACGTGAAGATGTGGCGAACGTCTTCGTCAGCGTCGTTGCAGAGTGGGCATCGCGCTGGACATCGACTGTCTATCTTGTGCTGGTATGACGCCAACATCGAGCAGTAGCCCGACCGCAGTTGTGCCCATCGACGCCTCGTGTAGCGTGGCAGTTCGCGCTCAGTCAATGAGATAGGTGGCGCTGGCGCGTTGAGCACAGGGTTCGCTGGACATCGTGCAATGACGTCCGCGACAGACACGCTGTGAACAAAGTTCAGGAGCTGTTGGCGCGTCGGGTGCTGGACGTTGATCGCCTGGGCGGCCTCGTGATCGAACCTTGACGCCAGCGTGTGTTTCATGGCTCTGTGTCGCGTGGAGACGGACGCCTCGCTATGGTACGGATGTGCGTCATCGTAGCGCGCGCTCGCGAGATATTGTACGCAGAGCATGCGAAGGTGTTCCTCCACCGGCAGCTCGGCGCACTCCGTATGCAAGTGATGGACAGGCGCGGCAGTGTGGCAACCCGTGGCGACGCGGAGCGCTGCATTCTGCACCCGCTGCAGTGCAGGTGCAGTGCAAGGTACGTACCTTAGGGTTTCCGGAACCGGCGCGCGAACAAAAAAAAAACAAAATTAAAAAAAAGATTTGCATACAAACTTTGGTTCTGCAATATTCATTTTGTGCTTAGCGCTTGACTGAGGTTTCACATCAACATGGAAGAAATTTCAAATAGTTTTTTTGTAAAAAAACAGCTGTTTCGGCGGTTGCTGTAGCGCAATGATTGGCGTTTTGTTTTGCCTTCGTAAATAAAATCAGAGTATTTCAAATTCGAAAAATAAAACAGAATCAGATCAAATCGAAAATTATTGTTGCTGTCAGGCTTTCTGTTTGGAATTAGAATGAAATGATCCATCATCCACACAACAAAAGATGCAAAAATAAGACATTGGCTGAGGTACAAACTCCGGCGGAAACGGGCAATACTACCCGAGCCCAATTTACCCTCGGCTCTGGAGGGAGTAAACCATTAGATCTTGTTGGTCACTTTAGTTTCTCCATTATGTGTCTTGTCCGCAGCGAGGTTCGAACTTTCCAACTACAGAACGGTAGCCGAAAGCCCTACACCTGCGCTACAGACGCAACGATGTTGCATCTGTTTCTGCAATTTGCAGAAATCTGGTAAAAAATTTCTGCAAACGGTTCAAAATTTCTGCAAAAAACCGACGTTTTTCTGCAAAAAAAACCAGGTTCAGTTACCGTTTAAAATCGACAACGTCGTCAGTCAGTCTGCATCTGCACTTGGTTTAGCCAGCAGTCACCTTAGGCTTAGGCTCAGGCTTAGACCTTGACCCTTGACACAAAAGCTTCTGCAAAATGATGTTTCACCAGTTCAGTTCGACTCGACACAATCCACTGCGTAATGCATCATTATTAAAACAGCTGCATCTGCAGTTCCGGTGCTCCTCCTCTATAACACAGGAAAGAAAAAAATGCAAAAACTAAATTGATCATTTTGACCTTATCAAAAAGGCTTGGCTTAGGATTAGGTTTAGGATTAGGAACCTACAACGACTCATTACAAGCAACCTCAGATCAAAAATCAAAAAAATAAAACACTTTTAAGAATGTACCGTATACAAATCGTTCACTGCACCGTTTTTTCAAAAATATATTTTACATTTAATCAATCAATCGAAAAATTGTGATTTTTGACCACGAAGTCTAAAAAAATTTTAAGGTAAAAACCGGTTTTTATTTTTTATTTATTTTTAATTTAATTATACGAAAAAAATTATTTTTTTTCAGGAAAAAAGGTTTTAAAACGCAAAAGAAACCAGTTTTTTTCCACGTGTGATATTTGAAGATTTGAAGAGCGGGCTCTCGCCACGTGGCAGATATCATAGCTGGTTGAACCTGAAAGTAAGTGTCTTCGGGGGGGGGCGACCGGGCCCACAGGGGTTGCCGACTATGGTTGTTAAAAAAAACAAAAATCGTCATTTTTTTTTTAATTTCAAAAATCAAAGTTGTGCTAAATCAATCAGGGAGTCCGAAGAACCACATATGATATGCAAGCGCCTCCCGAATGACTCCCATATGACGGAACTTTGCAGATTTTGTTTTGGTGACCTCAATTACCCCTTTTCCAAACCGTCACCACGCCTCTTCTTGTGTTTTGACCTCCAAAACGTCACTAATTGTCCCCAGCTAAACTAATGCTAAAGTGAAGACAAACATACCGCCTTGAAATTCGATCAATTCTTCTGATGGTGTTGCGACGACACGACACGAAGCAGCAAGCAACCAGACAACGTAGCGCTTGCAAACGGAGGAGCGAGCACAATCGGACGCTCTGCGAGGCGAATCGTCACCTTACCTGCATCGGAAATGGTAGGCCAAGCTTTGGGACGCTCAAAAACTTCATCGCAGATGTTGTCGTAGCCTAAAATCAGTCGGTAAAACGGCCCAAAATCGACTGCTAAAGGTTTTACGAGGTATAATCAAAGAAAATTTTTGTTGAACTTTCGAAAAATTTTGCCAAAATTGAGGTTTTCAGAGCATATTAGAGGAAAATTTTTCGAATTTTTTTTTTAAAAAAAAATCGGCATTTTTGTTTTTTTTTGATCACTTTAAAAAAAATTTCATTTTTGTTTAACAACCCAATTGCCGACTTAGGTACAGCTAACAGGAATTTTTGAACACAACCAAATTTTGGTAATTTTCTGAATCGGTCATTCATCCAACATTGGCCGGCTGGCAGGCATGTGACGTCGGTTGCCCTTCTTTTCTAAAAACCGACAAGCTCGTTGTCGGACATTGCTAAAACGGACCTGATTCAAATCTTAATCCTAAAGCCTAATCCTAAGCCTAACTTGATCCTAACCTAATCCTAACCTAAGCCAAGCCTTTTAAGGAAGTAAGATGTCAGAACAATTGCATTTTGAACAAGTTCCTGTTGGGGCCGGAGCATGTGCACGCGCGCTAGTGGATCATGAGCATGCCGATGCCCGTGCGTTTTAAAAAAGAAGCGCCAGGTGTGAGGTCCCATTGATAACACTGCGTGGTTTCAAAACGAAATGTGGTTGGCTTCGACTACGGTACCGCAAATACTGCATTAAAACGTGAATTGGCGACTGAAAACGCCAAGAAGCGAGAATATTAAATGCCATTAATTACTGCGCCAATTTCATTCATTCGCTTTTTCAATGGTAAGATTTCCAAACCACGTTTGCAATTATGGTAGTTTACAGAAGACAATGTTTTATGACAGCACACAACGAAAAATCGATGTATAACATAAAACATTAACAGATACTTTTCAAGCTTGTTCTTGAACTGACTTTCAACATTATGTCGTATGCCGTTGCGGTACCAACTCAAAAAATACGAGAAAACAGTCGAATTAAAATATTTTGTTTTGTACACATTTGGATCATCCGGATACAAAGTAACAATCAATCAAGAGAACAATAAGAAAAACATTTTGGTGCTCAAATGTGTGAAAAACTTTACAAACATATCAGGATAATAGAACTTTCGAAAGGGATCTGTGTCAACCATCATGATGGGAAGAAGTGATAAAAAGCAATAATTAATTGTAATGTTTTTATGTGTCAACTAGCATAAAACGTACAACGAAGAAAAAATCAGAAGATATAAACGAGGCATTATTCATCAATCGTTTATGAAATTCAGGCTCTCTAAAAAACAAGACTGAAAATAAAATACAAAAGCAACAATTTATCACCGGCGAGGAGGATGTATTAACAAAATCATGATCATCAGTTTGTGAAATCCCGTGGTCGCATGAAACAAACTGCTGTGTGTTCCGATGCTTCCATTGTGCGTTTATTAAGCAATTGTGTTGAGTACTGCTGCTATTGCATGCAACAGCCACGCTTTGACTTTCTCCGACCGTGGTCAGTCAGATCCATTGGCGGTCGTTCAGTTTCATAAAATTTTCTGTAACACGTTTTGAAATGAATGAAGCTAAGGAACACTGTCCATGTTCTTAAACTTACAAAACGTAAAGCAGTTGATTGATACGATGTTTCTGAAAAACGTCACTGTCACCACATGAAACTGACCGAATCAACCGAACTAAATCGTGGAACGCTTGGTCAACGTTCAGCCTGTATTTGGCAGAACACTCGACGTACGGCACATGCAAACTTGCTGACAGCTGTTCACCTTCTTGCCGTGAGACCTGCAAGACAAACAACGTCCGTCATTTAGCTGACAGAATGTTTCCGGCCCAGTTTTATTCCATCCATGCGGCCCAAGAGTTTATGCCTGGCGCGTTATAGAAACCACAGCCGTTGCATTGAATGTTATCACCAATATAATGTACTACACAAGCAGTGTGCTCACAAACAAGCGTCCACTGGCATCTGCTGGTGGCATAATGCGAGCGCAACACAACAGTCACTGGTTCCGTTGTTAAATGTATGTACATGTATGTGCTGGGCGCTGCCGGCTCCCTCCCCATATTTTTCTTAGAACTAACCAGCAAACTATAAGCCATTCAGCATCCGAAACGTGACACACGGCCATAAGCTGGCGAGTGTCGCTGAGCACCACACTTTCACTCCAACAACATCACCTTACCAGCCGCAGCATTTTTGCTCTTCCCTTTCTTGGCGGCGCGTAAACGCAAAATGCAGATAAACGCGCATAATGCTGATTTCAACACGCTGCACACAAATAGGGAAGACAGCAACAAAACTCGCTTGCTGACTGACTTTTTTGTTTTCAAAAAAGTTTGTGTCCGTCCGTTACAGCCGCAAGTGGCGACGAGTCAAACTGTTTTTTTTCGCAGTAATATCGCCAGCAAAAGATTGATGCTGGACGTAAAGCAAAGCAAAGCAAAGCACAGCGGCCGATGATAAGTCATCTTTATTCGCACGACTCCGTTACTTTTAACGACAATTTGACAATGATTGTTTGGTTGCCCACTCGGGCATATCCCGAAGGAGAAGGAAAACGCTCCACTGTGCAGCCTTCACCGATGTAACCAATCAGTTAAAAATACAAGCGACTGCTGGTAACATGTGTGTAGCGCGACGCATCTTCGACGAGCACTTTTTTGCACCTTATTAATGAGCTAAAACCTTGTAGTGATAAAAAATGGGCTGAAAACGTACCAATCTTTGTGATTCAAGATCGGCTTTGTTGGCGACTAGAACCATTGGAAATTCATCGCGATCCTTTATCCTGATTATTTGTTTGTAGACGTTGACGATCTCATCGAAACTGAAAGAAAAAACAATGAAATATGAACGACAACGCGTTTTTAATACCAACCAACGTTTTTTTGATTTGTACTTTGTAGCAGTTCACGGTCATGTCGTTCACACTTGATGGGTTTGAAACGGCATGAGGATGGAAATTGGAAACACTAAAAACCATTCGGTGTTATGTTATTGTAGTTTCTTAAACCACAATTTTTACAATGTAAAAAGGCCCCGAAAAAACATGAAAGAAGGCGTTTAATTGCGGCTCTCTGGCGAATTTTCCTTAGTACGAGCAATGGCAAACCACATGTAGCGATTTTTCATGATGTGATAAATCCAAAAATAACCGCAATGTATCAAATCATGGCAAAACATTATTTTTTAAAAACTCAGATTTCTGACGTGCCTTTATATAAAAGGCTTTGCTTAGGAGATGAGACCTACAACAAATTTGCTTAGTTTTAGGGTTAGATTGGCTAGGTTTTTTTATTTTTGCAGACATTTTTATATATCTGTGATTGCGATACTTGACTTACAACAATTTGCGAAAAAAATCATTCCTTTCAACAGTCTATTGTTTGTGCTTGGGAAAATTCGCCGGACCGGAATTCAACGGGCCGCAATGAGCGAGCCGTAACCTTTCGGATCGCAATTTTTCGGTGCGCAATGGGCCCATCCGACCCTCCTAATTTCATTTTTTGGTCAGGTCTCTGGTCAGTGGGTTATCATAAGTTGCAACATCGAAGCAACGTCTTCATTTATGTATGACTTTCATTAAACTGGTCCAATGATGGTGTTCCCTTTGCATCGTACTTTGTTTGTTCATTGAATTTGTGCATAGCTGTGCAAGTCCAGCATAGGTCCATCTGACCATTTGACATGTTGGGACACACACACACACACATGATGCAAACGTCGTACAGGCCAGGATCGATTTCAACAAACTGTCGCCCAATGGTATGCGTAGTTTTTACAAACTTAATCGTACTGTTGTTAATCAGATGTGGAAACGAAATCCCTACCCGTAATCCGTCTGTGCGCCTGTATCAACAAATAAACAAACAACACAATAGCGAGACATTGGAGGAGAGCTGAAAAATGTGTGCGTATAAAGTGGCAAAGTGGCCCGCTGCACAGTCGCATGTCACTTGTGAAGAGAGCACAACGCACAACAACGCATTCACAGTTTGCATACCTTCCCCCACGTTGCCTCTTCGTTCGACGACGGCCACACAACGAAAGGACAGCAAAGAAGTGGATAGCGTAATAGCAGAGATTGCGTCTGCGTACAGGTCAGTCGTGTTTGCGCAGAGACACTGCTGCTCTCTGCTAAACACAATAGTATCCGAGGGTTTTCTTCAAGAGTGACCATCGCAACAATATGTTTGGCCAATAATAGAATTGTGCACGTCAGTGAACACACGTGCGTGGCGCAGTGTCCGTGACAGTGTGCTTGCCACAACGTGCTCTGTGTGCATGTGTGCGTTCAGCTCAAACACACATGACGCACTGTCTGTTTATCGCGTACAAACGGACCTGCCGAACGGCGTTTTTATGCTAAACAGGCGGATCAGGCTGCTTTGATGTAAAAAGCAAGCAAGCACAAAAGCGCACACGTGTCTGTGTGGTGGTGTAAATAGACAAACACTGACACACAACAGACAACAGACAGACGCTCGATAAAAATGTGCAACGAATCGCTCGCGAATGAGCTCACTTGCAAGTATCGAACTGACGGCATGATACAGAAATTGGTATCAACGCCATTTTGTGTGTCTGTGTGATGAATTGTTCGGTCTTCATTTATTGTCAGGTTTAAATATGTGTATGCCACACTTTATATTCGCTCTTTGAGTCGACCGACCCGGCCGCCACACCTAGGCACAGTTTTTTGAAGTTTTCAAATTTTGACAAAATTAGCACCAATCTAACCGAATCATATTTGTTTTTTGATTTAACCCTTTTTATAGCTAATAATTAGAAAAAACCGTTTTTTTCGAGCAACCGTCAGAAAAAACTCTTTAACTCGCCTACGCTTTAAGCTAGGGTTGGCACAGGAAAAAAACCGGTTTCTTTTCCGTTTTAAAACCTTTTTTTCAGTTTTTTTCCTGAAAAAACAAAAAAAACCGGTTTTTTACCTTAAAATTTTTCAAACTTCGTGGTCAAAAATCACAATTCATCGTTTGATTGATAAAATGTGAAATTATATTTTTGAAAAAACGGTGCAGTGAACTGTGTCGAACTGAACTGATGAAGCATCATTTTGCCGAAGCTTTTGTGGCAAGGGTCAAGTGAAATAGGATGAAGACTGCTAAACTAAGTGCATACTGCAGACTGACTGACGATGTTGTCGATTTGCAAAGGGTAACTGATGAAATGTTGTTTTTCGAACGCAAACCGATGCCGGTTTCACTTTGCAGTTCTGCAAATCTCGCCCCCTAATCGGGGTCAGCTATCCGGTATCCTTGCAACCGTCCCTCCCCGCTCCCCACACCTACACGGTCACTGCCCAGTCTTTGTTTTCAATTTGTTGAACGTGCTGCCCTGGAAACCAATAAAAGCGAAATTGGTTTGATTTGAAACAAACAATTGGGTAGCATTGGGTGGCAAAAATAGCAAATTGGGTCGGTTGTATGGCCGAAAACGGCATTTTACGCTGCTCAAAATCACTAATTTTGATGTATTTCCTATTTTGAGTTCAAGATGCCAAGTTCTGGAAAGTTTAGGAGCTGGGAAGCATTCGGTTTTTTATGGTTTTAAAACGGTTTTAAAACGGAAAAGAAACCGTTTTTTTCCTGGCAATATAAAAAACCGTTTTTTTACCAACCCTACTTTAAGCTACTAACAAAATTTATAAATCAATCAATTCCGCTTGAACTCGCGCATATTTTTTATGTTAACATTATTATTTAAAAAAATGTTTCATGCTCTATACTTAAAAATATTTGAAAACTATTTTCAAAAAAACTGAAGTTGGTTGTTTTTGGTATTTTTAGACATTTTTTAAAGCGAATGCCGGGCATAGTTGCTACGTGATTCTATGTGATTCTGCTATGTGATTCTGAAAGCCCTTCAAAAATGCCACAACTGTGCAAAAAACATTTTCTTAAAGCGTGGCCGGCATAAATCACATGCATTATAATATCGGTCGCCCCATGGTGTGTGTGGAGAAATGTGGTCACACAGTCTGCCACGTTCAGCCCACAATCTTGAAATTTTGGCTGTTCTATTGTTGTCAAGTATGCTGAATACGATGCCGTAGTTGAAATTTTTATTTGGGGTTTTTACAGAGGGTTACAATTACATACATTCAAGCCACGTTACTGAAACTTAAACTGTCCAATAGTTTTCAGGTATGCTGAGAATAATGGCATAGCTGAAATTTAAATTTGAGCGCAGTACAGGGGTACAATCAAAAAAACAAATATGATTTTTAAACTAAGCGCATCGAGGCGGTTCGATTGGTGCCAAATTTGACTTAATTTGAGAAGTTTTTAAATATGTGCCTAAAGGGGGTCGGTATGCTGAAAAACCAATCTGAAACATTTGTAAACAGCGGTCTGTTCTGTTGCTTGTCGTTGAACACGGGTCGCCTAATTTTGGTAGGCTGTTCAGAACACTGAATTTACACCGTTTTTTGTTGTGACTTGTTTAATGCAATCTAAACGGCTAGTGCCTTTACTTTAATGTGAAAACTATAACAACCCACAAATTCTACCATAAATAACAGCAATGACATCTTCATCTGCAGTTTTCACCACTGCAAGCCACATCCCAAATCCCAATATTACGAAGCAATCGAATGAAGTTTGGGCACATTGATGTGTGTAAAAAAGGTGCACATCAGAGACACAGTGAGACGGACGCACGTATAAATGCCATATCATCATAATATTCAAGCCGACGCAGTGCTTTCAAACGCAAGTAGCACCAACAAGAAGCACATGTGTGGATGTATGCCATGGCAGTCGCATCAGCTGCAATGGACCATCATGGCGTTGGTGCCGCTGGCAAGGCAACAGCTGCCTTTGCTTTGCTTTGCGTGCCCACACGGCGTCGCCGCCTGCTTGTTTGTGATGCAAAAAATCTGCTGCTTGTTACGCGAGCCGGGCTTATCGTTGCTTTTGCCTAGTGTTGTGGTGCCCCTGGTGCGCTACGCTACAAAACAAGACAGGGGCCTGCCGCAAACTCAAAAAACACATCGCTCGTGTGGTGCGGTGTTTCACACAGAAAACACAGCTCACACCGACCAAACCACTGCTTTCCGCTCAGTGATGTCCGTATGTCCGCCTGTTCTCAAAATCGCCCAAAAACGTGCTTCCCATTCAATTCAGAGGGGTTTCCAGAGTTTGGAGCGTTCTCTCTGAGGCGATGCAGCTGATTTTTACTGTTAAATTGTATTAGTCCGCAACGGCACATTTTCCAGCAGTAAAAACTGACAGTTTGGTTAGCACGCACGACAGGACCCCCACAAGTATTTGGATATTCATGGGGTCGGGGTGCATGAGAACAGCGGATGCCTGTGACACTGCTGGCAGCTATTTTTTGAACATTTTATTGGTCTTTTCCCTTTTTTTACATTCAGCAGAGTAGTCGCACTACACAGGAAGTGCAACACCAGAAACTGTTATAAGTTTGTCAATAAATGGCCTGTGTTCGTTAAACAACACGGTATTTTCGGTTTGGTAGCTCCCAATGCAACGTTCCCACAACAACAGAAACTGGCAGATCAAAGATTTGCCGAACAAAGTCTTTCCCGCTGAGAAGTTATGTTATGTCGGCTACTCGCACTATCATTCGAAAGATGGACACTGTGTTTATTGTATGTTGTGCGAATTAGTAAAGTGCAATAAGATGTAAATGCGCACATAAACAGCATTGGGCTGATGTGACGAGTGCAAAATGGTTACACTTTGAAACAACGCACTTTTTGACCTTGCTGAAAATGGCCGTCATTGAGGTCTATGCATTCAATCTTGTGTCCGTCTGCCTGTGTGAATGTGCATGTAAAGTCAATGTTGGTAAATGCGTAAAACAAACATTGCCTTAATAAAATTTCACGTGCAACAGCCCAGTTGGCAGCAACACAAAACATGTTTCCACCATCTTTACTTTGTTGCAAATGCGTTGCCTTTTTGTTTCTTGTCAAAGATCTGTTCGTTTATTGGTATTGGTATGGCTGTTTGAATTTTTAAAAGTTTTGCAACAACATGCTTTACTCAACGACAAAACGAACCTGTTCCTGTCGGTGACTGAATACACAAGTAGAAATCCTTCGCCCGTTCGGAGGTATTGCTCACGCATGGTGCTGAACTCCTCTTGACCAGCAGTGTCAAGCACTGAAAGAAACAGCAAAACTCACAGCTTATAAAACATAGATTTGAGATGCGATGGAAAATATTTGAAGTATGGACCTTTATGTAGTTTTTTGCGCTCAAGTGATTTTTATTCCACAAACACACTTTCATTGGGTATCTCTCAAACTCATACGCCCACCTCCCACCACACCAAAATCGAAGAAACCATGGCTCACATCACATCTATAATACTAAGATAGTAACTGTGTATGTATGTAAGTCAGGTCCGTTCCGCTACGTTGATTGGCTAAAATTTACAAATTTGAGCCAATTTTGCTATTTAAGTCATCATCAGCTGAATACTCATACTCCATTTTCTAATGATGACAATGCAAATACAAGTTTAAGTCGTCATTCCGCATGGCTTTAGTCATCATGATGCCTTTTGCTCAAGAGCGACAACCAACAAGCGAGACAATCGTAATAATTGCAAGGACTCCATTGTAGACGATGGAGTGTTTTTCACAAAAAACGAGTTTTTTTTGTTGCACTCGATCAAAAAGAACTGGCTTAGGTTAGGGTAAGCGGGGAAAAGAAGTAAACATTCGAAACAAAAGCGGGAGCTTTGCTACGGGTACTCAGTAAAATGTAGAAAATCGTTGCTTTTTTCATTTGTTTTTTTATCACAGAAAATGCGTCACTTACGATAGAAAAGCTACATAGGAAGACAAAAACGACCGTTTTACACAATGGACACTCAGAAACGTGTTGCTTTTTGTTGAACTCGATCAAAAAGAACTGGCTTTGGTTAGGGTAAGCGGGGAAAAAAGTAAACATTTGAAACAAAAGCGGGAGCTTTGCTACGGGTATTCAGTAAAATGTTGCTGTTTTGTCATTTCCATTCTATCAAAAATCCTTGGCTAAGGTTAGGGTTAAAGGTAAGAGTAGTAAACATACCACACAAAAGTGGCCGTTTTGCAGCGAATATTTAAAAAAGTTTTGCATTTTTTGTCATTTAAACTTTAAAAGGCTTGGCTTAGGTTAGATTAAGCGGCCAAAAGAAAATCGTTGCCTTTTGCTTCATTTGTTTTTTATCATAGAAAATGCGTCACTTAGGATAGAAAAGCTACATAACAAACCAAAAGCGACCCTTTTACACAGTGGGTACTCAGAAACGTGTTGCTTTTTGTTGCACTCGATCAAAAATAACTGGCTTAGGTTAGGGTAAGCGGGGAAAAGAAGTAAACATTCGAAACAAAAGCGGGAGCTTTGCTACGGGTATTCAGTAAAATGTTGCTGTTTTGTCATTTCCATTCTATCAAAAATCCTTGGCTAAGGTTAGGGTTAAAGGTAAGAGTAGTAAACATACTACACAAAAGTGGCCGTTTTGCATGCTTTTTGTTGCACTCGATCAAAAATAACTGGCTTAGGTTAGGGTAAGCGGGGAAAAGAAGTAAACATTCGAAACAAAAGCGGGAGCTTTGCTACGGGTATTCAGTAAAATGTTGCTGTTTTGTCATTTCCATTCTATCAAAAATCCTTGGCTAAGGTTAGGGTTAAAGGTAAGAGTAGTAAACATACTACACAAAAGTGGCCGTTTTGCAGCGAATTTCAGAAAAGTTTTGCATTTTTCGTCATTTAAACTTTTAAAGACGTGGCTTAGGTTAGATTAAGCGGCCAAAAGAAAATCGTTGCCTTTTGCTTCATTTGTTTTTTATCATAGAAAATGCGTCACTTAGGATAGAAAAGCTACATAACAAACCAAAAGCGACCCTTTTACACAGTGGGTACTCAGAAACGTGTTGCTTTTTGTTGCACTCGATCAAAAATAACTGGCTTAGGTTAGGGTAAGCGGGGAAAAGAAGTAAACATTCGAAACAAAAGCGGGAGCTTTGCTACGGGTATTCAGTAAAATGTTGCTGTTTTGTCATTTCCATTCTATCAAAAATCCTTGGCTAAGGTTAGGGTTAAAGGTAAGAGTAGTAAACATACTACACAAAAGTGGCCGTTTTGCAGCGAATTTCAGAAAAGTTTTGCATTTTTCGTCATTTAAACTTTAAAAGACGTGGTTTAGGTTAGATTAAGCGGCCAAAAGAAAATCGTTGCCTTTTGCTTCATTTGTTTTTTATCATAGAAAATGCGTCACTTAGGATAGAAAAGCTACATAACAAACCAAAAGCGACCCTTTTACACAGTGGGTACTCAGAAACGTGTTGCTTTTTGTTGCACTCGATCAAAAATAACTGGCTTAGGTTAGGGTAAGCGGGGAAAAGAAGTAAACATTCGAAACAAAGCGGGAGCTTTGCTACGGGTATTCAGTAAAATGTTGCTGTTTTGTCATTTCCATTCTATCAAAAATCCTTGGCTAAGGTTAGGGTTAAAGGTAAGAGTAGTAAACATACTACACAAAAGTGGCCGTTTTGCATGCTTTTTGTTGCACTCGATCAAAAATAACTGGCTTAGGTTAGGGTAAGCGGGGAAAAGAAGTAAACATTCGAAACAAAAGCGGGAGCTTTGCTACGGGTATTCAGTAAAATGTTGCTGTTTTGTCATTTCCATTCTATCAAAAATCCTTGGCTAAGGTTAGGGTTAAAGGTAAGAGTAGTAAACATACTACACAAAAGTGGCCGTTTTGCAGCGAATTTCAGAAAAGTTTTGCATTTTTCGTCATTTAAACTTTAAAAGACGTGGCTTAGGTTAGATTAAGCGGCCAAAAGAAAATCGTTGCCTTTTGCTTCATTTGTTTTTTATCATAGAAAATGCGTCACTTAGGATAGAAAAGCTACATAACAAACCAAAAGCGACCCTTTTACACAGTGGGTACTCAGAAACGTGTTGCTTTTTGTTGCATCGATCAAAAATAACTGGCTTAGGTTAGGGTAAGCGGGGAAAAGAAGTAAACATTCGAAACAAAAGCGGGAGCTTTGCTACGGGTATTCAGTAAAATGTTGCTGTTTTGTCATTTCCATTCTATCAAAAATCCTTGGCTAAGGTTAGGGTTAAAGGTAAGAGTAGTAAACATGCTACACAAAAGTGGCCGTTTTGCAGCGAATTTCAGAAAAGTTTTGCATTTTTCGTCATTTAAACTTTAAAAGACGTGGCTTAGGTTAGATTAAGCGGCCAAAAGAAGCAACTTATCAAGACGAAAGTTGGCGTTTTGCAACAATTGTTCAGAAGTGTTGCCTTTTTGACATTTACACTCTAACAGGCCTGGCTTAGGTTAGGGTAAGCGGGTAAAAAACCATTACCAAGTCAAAAGCGGGCGCCAATGGGTAATTAAAAAAGTGTTGCCTATTCAGAAATGACAGCTGACTGAAGCAGGTTGCTTTTCTTAAACCTGTATCTTAAACTGAAACAAAAACTTAAACCGGTATCAGTTAATTGTTGCTAATCAAACGACATTGTTTTTTTTAATTTTTTGAACAGGAATGGCGATTGAACAACATGTGACGACATTGAAAACCTAACCAAACAAGATTTATTTTTGAAACTTTGAGCGGGAATGGCTGTTAATTGCTGATCAAAGGAGAATGTTTTTTTGATACTTTAAACGGGAAAGGACAGTGGAATGCAAATTATTAGCAAAGAATGAAAGGACAAATAAGCGACATTGAAAAGCTAATAAATGCGAGAATTGATTTTGATACTTTAATAGGGAATGGCAGTGGTTTGTTGCTGATTAAAAAGATTGTTTTTCATATTTTGAATGGCAGTGCAGTTATGATTGTTAGATACAGTGTATCTGTTATTTCTTATGTGTCGCTTTGATTGATGCTGAAACAGCGAAAACCAAACCACACAGTAATCAGTGTTATGGTGAGTAAATCAGGTTACGATTGAATCGACAGCAATAAAATCAGCAAAAGCATGTTGCTTGACAAAAAACACGGCTTAAACAACAAAAAATGCTGTGATTTTCAAAAAAAGTAGAAGCATCGACGGATACGATTGCTTTAAAAAGTGAGCGATCATTTCTGTGGTAAATCAACAACAGTCGGTTAAAGCAGCTCAAAATCAAAATGCAATGCATTTTGAGTCCGCGTCGTGGCAAGGTCAAAAGGGAAAACCAACTCAAAAATAATAGTTGTATTTATCAGCTAACCGTGCCGTAGGCACGGGTCAATTTGCTAGTCGATATATATGAACATTGTAGAACTGGAACTAAAACTCTGTTCTGTCATAAACAAACACACAGTTTTCATTGTTTTTGTGAAAAATCCAACAAGCAATGTTCTTCTCTCTTGGCTACAATATACCCTTTACGTTGAAAGCAGGCACAAAGGTGTGCCGAAAAACACTGAAAATGATAAAACAGCGTCTAATAACACGTTTCATTATTGTACCGTTATAAAGTGCGCCTGTTTGCGGCACAGTGAACGTTTATTGAACGGTATGGCTCACGTTCACACCGGGAAAAGGAGGCGTGCCTCCGCATCGCCGCAGGGACCCTGGTGGGGCACACAATGAATCGTGATCATGTTTGCTCTAGATCTATGCGGCGCACCAGTTAAGGCCCATTCATGCAAGCGCGCGCTGAAGCGCGCTGACGCGCGCTGACCAGCTTCATCATGAATGAAGAAATGAAGCTGCGTCAGCCGCTGCGGCTTTTTAGGTTTTTTGCCCATTCACGAACGCGCGCGCTGAAGCGCGCTGACCAGCTTCATCATGAATGAAGAAATGAAGCTGCGTCAGCCGCTGCGGCTTTTGATGTCCGGACCCCAAATGCCGCAGCGGCTTGTCTGAAAAATGAAACGTATTTGCATAATTTCTGCGCTTTCAATTGTGATAGATGCAGACCAAAAAGGGAATGAATTTAATTGTGGTAAAATTAAATTAATTGAGGAATACAGTAAGTTTTATTGTGCTGCGTTTGTGACAGAAACCAACAGATAAAAACGATAAAAACAACTGGGCTAAGACGGGTTTCGAACTTTGGCCTCTGTGCTGACAGGCACAACATGTTACCACTGCACTATAGTAGTTGACAGGTGGGAACCTCTCTAGGTGTTTGTTCATTAAATGTCGTTCAGTTTTATCGTTTTGTGCTGTTGTCTGTGTTGTCTCCGTACGTGCTGTTTAGTACACACTATATACCGCTTCGATTCGTTGTTTTTGCCGTTTCAGTGAGGTTTATTAGAGGTAATACGGTATGCACCATTTGCAAGCAACGTGAAAGCAAATTGCATCCTAGAATGTTCAGTCAAAATGCAGAAATCGTACAAAATTGTTCATAAAAAACTGTATTTTGCGGTGTAGCTTTCAAAGTTTTTCTTCACTTCGAAAGTCCATTTCACAATTTTTCAATAAATATGCGCCTAAGATCAGAAAACTTTTGGTGTGAAACCATAAAAAAACAGTACAAAAAAGCATTCTGAATGAATTTGGCCCTTTTTTCAGTTTGCAAGGCAGCCGGTGTAATGAAGCAAAGCTTGTTCTTGCGGGCTGCACACCGGTTTTAAGGGCTGCGCAAATCAGTACCCCACACCGTCGCACGGGTACAGTTCACATAAATTTCACATAAATTTCTTGCACTACTTTTCTGCTTTGTT
The DNA here is from genome assembly GCA_030248135.1 of Theristus sp. LFF4_11. NCBI lineage: Eukaryota > Metazoa > Nematoda > Chromadorea > Monhysterida > Xyalidae > Theristus > Theristus sp. LFF4_11. The sequence continues at coordinate 49,416 of JASANC010003846.1, forward strand.
GAGTATTCGTTGTTGTCACTGACAGCAACAATCAGCGATTTTGCACACACAAATTTGATGTCCGGACATCAAATGCCGCAGCGGCTGACGCAGCTTCATTTCATCATTCATGATAGCGCACTTCAGCGCGCGTCAGCGCGCTTCAGCGCGCGCGTTCGTGAATGGGCAAAAAACCTAAAAAGCCGCAGCGGCTGACGCAGCTTCATTTCTTCATTCACGATGAAGCTGGTCAGCGCGCTTCAGCGCGCTTCAGCGCGCGCGTCCGTGAATGCGCATGTGCTCCAAAACTGAAGCGCGCTGACGCACGCTGAAGCGCGCTGTTTTTTTGCTTCGTGAATGTGTAGCAAAGTGAAGCGCGTCAGCGCGCTTCAGCGCGCTTCAACCTCCATGAATGGCGCTTTAGTGACGCCACAGGAACATTAGTAAAACGGCTAGGAATATTAAAACTATTCTGGAACGTCACAAAAGTTTTAATTTTGTTTGAATATTCCGTTTAGTCCCACTGATAAAGCTGGCTATATTCAATTTCACGCGGTTTTCACACAGCCCCTGTTGCTCAAATTTTTAGTGAATCATGTTTCAAAAAGACAAAAAACTAAAAATCGGTATCAGCATATCGTGGGTAAAAGAAACGAAAAAATTAACCGCATGTTGCTGACTGGACAATTCAACAACAGGTCTCTTTCCCTTTTACTAAAACAGCCAACCAACAAAGGCCAATCGTCCATCGGAGAGACGTTGAAAATGGTAAAATGGTTTGCAGCAGGACGGAACGTTCAGGCAATCGATAGCTTCGTTTTTTGCCCAGTTAACATGCACATGCTCGCTCACTCAACTCAGAGCGGCGCAAAGCGAACGTGATTTTGGAGTTCTTGAATCTTGACATGTCTGTCATTCAGAAGTGCAACCTCTGATTACGTGAAACAACACAACCAACGAACACATGCTGAGATCAAACTCGCAAAACGGGGTTCACAATGCTTGCAGTTCTGACGAGGAAGCGTTTTAATTCAAGCGAAAAGCATACGCCCAGTAAAATATTGTTGCGTAGTACGTGCCCAGTTGTACACTACTATCAGTGGTTGACTGCACCGGGCTGCCAGCCAACATTTGCTAGTACTAGCTGCGTTGGTGCTATTAGAAAACATACCACAGTAGCGGCATAGCCAGACTGCTCAGCAATCGTGCAATACTATGAATTTGACGCCTTGCTCTGCCTGTCAATGGCCCCCTTGTGCATTCATGTTGTGTCTTGCTTGCTTTTGTACAAAATTTACCCCAGCAGGCAAAGCGCGCCAGTGAAGCATCAGCAGACCAAGTGACATGTCGCCCCCTCTTTATCAGCAATGGTAAAATGCGTAGACATTCAATATGCCAGGGCAAGTCAGCTAGCAAGACAATTGCATCATGCACACACGCTCTCAGACCACGCACCACGCACGCATGGTGATGCTGCATTTCGAACGATGATTTGTAAATTGCATTCTGAGCATAACAAGCTGCCGATTTTTGTTGGCAATCAACGACACAACACGGATAAAAAAGTGATTTAGCTTTGTGTTTACATGATAAATTTTGTCTTCAACTGATTCCATTTGATACACCAAAACAACCGCTCTAGAAGTAGCACAGGAACACGCAGACCTGGTACCAAAGAGAATTCGAAGCGTAAAAACGCCAATAACCAATGAAAAGCGACAATTTGATACAGCAAGTGTCTTTGCTGCTATGACGTTCCCTTGCTCTGAACGGTTCCAATGTGTTCCAGTCCCACCACAACAAAACAGCACATGTCACACACAGCAATGCTATTGCTACCAGAACAAGCTCAACGCGACCAAGCGTTAATTATTAATTACGGTCATTTTAAGCTATTGATACAATTGCACTTACTAAAGCTATTTATGGAGACACATGCACAATATTGTCCATTTGGCGGGGGTTCATGAGCAAGCCTGGTAGGAACGAAGCATTCGATTGCGTGAGCCACTGAAACACCACACACTGCGAAAACTGGCGCAGCGATAACGAAATTTACTCCCACATAACAAAGTGAGCGCCATAAATCTCGGCCCTACACGCACGCACGAGCACATGCGATCAGAAGATTCGTATTTTACAAACGACACTCGCTGATTATGGAGAAAAATTGATTTCGTTCGTTTCGGCCTTGGAAACACACGTTTGACAGAACAAAACAATTTGTCAAGTGGCACCCACATGCTGTGTTGATACAACTAATTGGCACGTTTTGGCGTTTCGAAAACTGAAACTACGAATTCCGAACGTGTTTTGTGTTCCATGAACTAAAAAACGGCGTGTTGAAAATCTGCAATTTGCTCAAAAATTCAATCAAAAGAGTGGCAAAGTGAGTCACAGATTCTTTTCGTAAAAGATGTTTTTTCATAGCTGCGGTACACTACGGTCTTGGTTCGGAAACAATTTCCTGAACAATTAGAAAATTGAAAAGTAAGATCGTGTCAAGACCCAGTTCGAGTGGAAACCAAAATCATATTCGATTTTTCAAAAGTCTTGACATTTTATTGCACAAAAGACCAAATTCACACCATCAACAGCTTTTGGAATAACATTTACAAAACGTCCTCTCATTGCCATTCCCCACAGCTCCGCCACATGACATGCCAGCCAGCAACATAAGATAGCCAAGTATGTCAATATTTATTGCATTGCAAGCGTATGATGATATTTTTGTGCCAGTTCAATTGCAAACTCTCTTTTCCTGTCTCTTTCATCACACACGTTCATGAACGCAGGTGCAAATGAATAAAGAATGAAAACCGGTTTTAGCTTGCACCAATAAACTGCGCAGGTCCACAGTGCAACACAACGAACTAAGCGAAGAATAGTTTAGCCACAATGCAGAAAAAAGAGCTGCACATTTTGACAAATGTATTTGTCAGTAAGTCCACAGATACCGATTAGATGACAGTGGCACAAGGTGTAAAAACATTTTTAGCTATACTTTTGCACCACCAGTTTCCGAACTACCAAAAACCGTTGAAAACTATTTGAGATTGGTTTCCAGTTCCACAGTATGAAAGATTTTGAGTTAGCAGATCTAGAAAGAAACTTTTTGTCGATTTAATACAGAAAGAAGTTTAAACAATGAGCTGTTTTATCGTAAATCGCGGTACGCGTAAAGGCAAAATCTCGAACACCGATCTTTTTTGGTAATGACATGCACATGGTACTCATGCTACACAAAATCAATCAATCTATTCAAATCTATAAAACTGAAAGCTACCTTCAAGCTTGCACACGTCGCCATCGATGATACAACGTTTCAAATACGAGTCCTCTATGGTTGGATCGTAGTCTGTCACAAAATACTGCTGAAAAAAAGAACGTCAACATGAACGACGTGACACTGCTGTTCAGATATCGCGATTGCTTGTCGTGCTTTAATTCAAACCGAATTCACATAAACGAGTTCCGTTACTGCTTTGTCTAAGGTTAATTCAGACAGACCGTATTGACCAACTAACCAAACCTGATTGAAAGTACCCAGAAATCTAGTTTCGCTTTTTAGTACCACACTTACGTCGGATACAAAAGAGTGTTAGCAAATTTCAATTTAACCAGAGCAATCAATGCCATCGGAAAAACGTCTTTGACAGAACTTCACCGACAAAAGCTGCTTGATGCAAGCAAATCAACCCAGCTGCGAGGAGGTTCTCGCATTCTGGCGAGGCGAACGCCGAATACAAGCAAGCCGCCTCGAAAGGGGCTGTGCGTGCCTCTGAGCACAAAAGTCTCGCTGACGCACCTGAACAAACTGAATCGTGAGAGCGGACTTTCCAACGCCGCCGCCGCCGACCACAACCAGTCTGTACTGCTGTGTGCGCCCTGGACCGTTCTCAACGGCAGAGCTGTTGCTTGCGCCGACCATGCAAGCAAACCGCTGGCACACACTCGGTGCTCAGGGCAATGTGTGTGCGTGTACTACACCTGGCACCTGGCCCGTTGTAGACGTCGTAAAACTCCCGGCAATCGATTAAAAATAGGAAACAACGAACGCGACGTTAGGTGCAGATGTCATTTGATGCACTGCCAATTTCTTGACGACCACCAGGACCAGATCAAGTTGTTGATGGTATATACAGTCGATCAATAATTATGATGATTGGTTAAATTGGAGGCGGCGCCTCACTTCGCATCGATCCATGCGATGTCTAAAAGCTTACGGGCTATCAAAAATTCAATAATGCAAACAAAGTTGTCCCAGCGATTGGGGGGGGGGGCGGGTTTGCGGGTAGGCTAGGGTTGTTAACAAACAAAAATTGTCATTTTTGTTTTTAATTTTAAAAATCAAGGTTGTGCTAAGTCAATCAGAGAGCCCGAGGAACCACACTTGATGTGCAGCAAGCGCCTCCCGAATGACTCCCGTATGGCGGAACTTACCAGATTTTGTTTGGGTGACCTCATTTATCTTTTTTCCAAACCGTTACCATGCCTCTTCTTGTGTTTTGACCCCCAAAACGTCACTAATTGTCCCCCAGCCCAAGTGAAAACACACATACCGGCTTGAAATTTGATCAGCAACAGACAATGTAGCGCATGGAAAAGGAGCAGCTCGGACGCTCAGCAGAGTTCAGATTGCGAGGCGAATCGTCACCTTATCTGCATCGGAAATGGTAAGCCAACCTTAAGTAAACCCAACCGTAAGCAAACCAAGAGTTCAAAGGCCGAATCTGGATCGTGGTGCATTCGAGCAGGCTTCGAAACGACAACGCACAGTTGACACCAGCCAAGAGCATGAAGGCGACTACGACTCGACATACGAAGAGGAACAGGTGTGCTTCCAGCAGTAACGGGAGTTTTTATGGTTTGAGAGCAAGGGAAAGTTCAGCAAATTGAAATGATACGTTTTAATCTGGTATTCTACAATCCTTCTTCATTTGAGACCAGTACCGAAGACATGGGGGGGGGGTGGGGCCGGGGGGGGGGTCACGGGCCCACCCCCTAAAACCTGACACTGGACCATCCATAGTTGTTCTAGGGGGGGCCTGGGGGGGGCCGGCCCCCCCCAAAAAATTTTTCGAATCTATCTCTATCAGACAGGTTTTTTCGGCTCAGCTATTATCTATCCAAAAAAATTTCTCAGCCAGCTATCTATCTAAAAATTTTTGTCTTCGAAGACATAAAATGAGTCAATTTTTGACCAAAATTGACCATTTTTGCTCGTAATTCTTGAAAATTTTGCTAATTTTAGATAAAATACGCGTTTATACTTGATTTTTAGTGTATTTTTAGCATTATTTTGCTGTTTTTATAGCTTTTTAGCGTTTTAGCTATCTATCTATCAAATTTCAAAATTTTGACCGGCCCCCCCCAAAGCAGTACCGTGGGCGGGGGGGGGGTGGGGGGGGTATACCCCCCCCAGAGCACCCGAGAACGGGGGGTGGGGGGGGGGTGGGGGGGGCACCGTGCCACCCCCCCCTAAACCCGGGCACCCCCCCCATCGTACCCCCCCCTAGGGTTGTTAAACAAAAATGAAAATTTTTTTTTTAAAAAAAAAAAGTAATTAAAAAAAAAACAAAAATGCCGATTTTTTTTTTTTAAAAAAAAATTCGAAAAATTTTCCTCTAATATGCTCTGAAAACCTCAATTTTGGCACAATTTTTCGAAAGTTCAACAAAAATTTTCTTTGATTATACCTCGTAAAACCTTTAGCAGTCGATTTTGGGCCGTTTTACCGACTGATTTTAGGCTTCGACAACATCTGCGATGAAGTTTTTGAGCGTCCCAAAGCTTAGCCTACCATTTCCGATGCAGATAAGGTGACGATTCGCCTCGCAGAGCGTCCGATTGTGCTCGCTGCTCCGTTTGCAAGCGCTACGTTGTCTGGTTGCTGCTTCGTGTCGTGTCGTCGCGACACCATCAGAAGAATTGATCGAATTTCAAGGCGGTATGTTTGTCTTCACTTTAGCATTAGCTTAGCTGGGGACAATTAGTGACGTTTTGGAGGTCAAAACACAAGAAGAGGCATGGTGACGGTTTGGAAAAGGGGTAATTGAGGTCACCAAAACAAAATCTGCAAAGTTCCGCCATACGGGAGTCATTCGGGAGGCGCTTGCATATCATATGTGGTTCTTCGGACTCCCTGATTGATTCAGCACAACTTTGATTTTTGAAATTTTTTTTTTTAAAAAAAAATTTTTTTTTTTTTAAAAAAACAAAAATGACGATTTTTGTTTTTTTTAACAACCCTACCCCCCCCCTCGAAAATTTGGCCGACACCCCCCCCACCCCCCCCATGAAATTTTGTCTGGCGGACACCCCCCCCCCCCAAAATTTTCTGCACACCCTAAATTTTTTTTCGAAAATCATGATTTTTTGTCTATAAAGTCCATAATATAAGCTGAATATATGATAACTTGACCATCTTCATTGTAATTTCAAAGATTTTGCAGCAAAATTTAGCGTTTTTCCTTTCAAATTTGAGCGAAAAAATTTCATGGGGGGGTGGGGGGGTGGAACCCCCCACAGAAAATTTTGATAAAACGCACCCCCCCCATGGGACCCCCCTGGGGGGGGTCCCACGTTACCATAGGTTGGACCCCCCCCCCTCACTTTTTGGTCGGCACCCCCCCCCCACGGTACCATACCCCCCCTCGAAATTTTTTTTGGGCCCACGGTACTGCCCCAAAGTCACATGGCCCCCCCCGCGGCCCCCCCCCAAAATTTTCCAGCTATCTATCTGTCTAGAAAATTTGCTCCAGCTATCTATATCGGCCCCCCCCCAACCCCTCGGCTCTGGAACAACTATGGGACCATCCACACCAGTGGTCCAGTACAGTACCGAAGGTGTCAGTCATGCATGGTACAGTGACACCCCCAGGCGTGGGAGCGGGACCTTGGGTGAGGGGGGGGGGGTGTTTGCCAAATTTTAGAGGGGGGTGTCAGGCAGGGGTCGAGCCCGATTTTTGGCGAATCCGAGGGGGGGGGGTCCGCCCAAATTTGGGGGGGGGGTCGTCCCGGGTGGGGGGGGTCGACTTGGTTGGGGGGGGGGCTCCCCAGCGACACCGAAAATGTAGGGGGGAGAGGGAGAGAAAAGGGGGGGGGGGGTAAGATAAATGTTTTGAGGGTGGGGGGGGAAGAAGGGGTGGGTGGGGGGAGGGGGGGGGGGGGGGGGGGGGGGGGGGGGGGGGGGGGGGGAAAAGGGAGAAGAAGAGGGGGGAGCGTGGAGGAGGGGTTGGGGGGAAGGGAGGGGTGAGGAAGAAAAAAGGGAAAAAAAAAATGAAAAAAAAGAAAAAGAAAGATATAGGGGGGGGGGGGGGGGGGGTGGGGGGGGGGGGGGGGGTTGGTGGGGTGAAGGGGGGGGGGGGGGAAGAGGAACAGGTGTGCTTCCAGCAGTAACGGGAGTTTTTATGGCTTAAGAGCAAGGGAAAGTTCAGCAAATTGAGATGATACGTTTTAAATCTGTATTCTACAATCCTTCTTCAATTGGGTAAACCATAGCGATACAAGTGAAGTGTGGTGTCTCAGACGCCCAATCCTTGTTGAACTACGGCTTCTCATCTATTCTTTGTCTTCTCTTTATTATTATTCTTGATTACTTTTCTGTATTAATATATTTTTCGTATGTTGACACAAAATAACGTTACTCGCATGCTTTAAGCTTTTCACAACGAGTCAGAGTTGAAAACCATTGATTTTTCTTTTCTTTTCGTATTACTATTTCACTTTTGTGAAACTCGTGGCCCTGGTGCTGTTTGCTCAATCTACAGAATTTACTTGCTTTGTCGTGATGCCATTCACCCTATTTATAGGGATTGCCTAATCGGCCTTGTGCCGAACCACCCCGTAAGGGGATTGCCTAATCGGCCTTCGGCCGAACCACCCCATTTGGGGTTTGCAAAATCGGCTTCGGCCGAAACACCTCATTTGAGGTTTGCCTAATGGGCCTCCCGGCCTACTTTCTTGCATGTCTTCTCTTAAAATACAGATTGTTTTATCTCCGGTTGTTATTCCCAGCTCTAATTTTTGTTATAATTTTTGTTTTATTTTTGTCATATTCTGCTAGCATATTGCTTTCCTTTTTTCTCCGGTTAAATTTTAACATTCACCACGGCACTTAAGTTTTAACGCTTCAGGAGCAAGATGAAATTGGATTCAACCCGGTTAGCACGCCTCACGAGTCGGCCAGTAAGAAAAAACAGGCTGAATTAATCAAAAAGTCGATCAAACGTATTGAGGCTCTGGAGCAAAGCCAGGTTGCTGTGCGCAAGGAACTCGGCCGCGTGGAAAGCAGAGTCGAAGGTGTTGAGCGAACCGTCAAGAACAATTCGATCCGCATCTATTTCCTTGACGTTGATGAAAGCTGCAAAAGTCTAGAAGAACGCGTGCGAAAATTCTTCGTCGATTACATGGAGATGCCGAAACAAGAAGAAGAAAAACTCAACATCGCGTCTGTCAACACCACGGAAAAGGGCAAGGTGCTGGTCGTCCACTTCGTCACGTCCAAAGACTTCTATCGCGTCATGACTCTGAAGAAGAACTTGAAGAATCATCCAAACAAGGCCAATCGCATGATCACCGTTTGCAAGAATCTGAGCATCGGTGAACGCGAAGAGCAGAAGAAAGCCAGTGTCGTTCGTGAGCATCTCGAGGACAAGGGCAAAACGGTCTACAACAAGACGCACGTGATCTTGGGTGTTGACGGCGAAGAAAAGCACTACACGCAGTTCATGCCGATGGCTAATCTGACCAGGTCGGAACTCGAAAGAGAAGCAAAAAAGAAAAAGAAGAAGAAGCCGTCCGACGCTCAGACCACAAGTACTCCAGCTGCACAACAAGCTAGCAGCAGCAATGCAAACTGAATTACACAGACTGTTTTAGGTGACTTGTATTTTGATCCACGTGCTTATTTTATTTCGGCGTTCTTTCAGTTATTTTTTGAGTTTTTGAAGTATTGGTTCGATGTTCTGTTTACCGGTACATTGGTTCGTGATTCAGCAATCTTTCCGTTGCATTTATCGATCTGGTTAGTGATCCTTTGTTCATGTCATCCTCGGTTTTTAATTTTATGACCATTTAATTGATTCCTTTGTGTTTTTTAATTTTAAGTTGATGGGTATTTGGAAAATAATTCAGTTTTAAAAAAACTTGGTATCTTTATTTATTTATCTTCCTCTGCATTAAGCCTATTAATCCAAGTACTAAGAGGGGGAGCTGTCCTCCTGCGAAGAGCAAAACAACCAGCGGGACCGGGTATGGATCTCGTTATAAAAGTCACAGTGTATGCCGGCACACGTGACGCGTTGCCTCCGGTCTGACGGTGGCCGTACCTGGGAAACCGGGGAGGGGCTTCCTTAACCGCGGCAGCCCCGCGGGTCCCTTACCGGCATCTTCCGTACCATAGGAGGGATCGCCTATGACTATGGAAGTAAAACCGATCGACCCACGAACCAATATGAAAATTACAGCAGAAAAGTTCCTTGTATTCAGCTCGATTTTAATTCAGAACCAACACCAGCAATTAGTTGGTGGTCAAAAAAGCTTATAGGAACCAATTGTACCAAAGCATGTGGTGAACGTAACTGCAAAATCTGTGAGCATGTGGTTTCGGAACGTTTAGTTACTTCAAACACAACCGGTATTCGATATCAACTTGTTTCAAATGACTCAACTACGTGCATGTCAAAAAACGTGGTTTATCTTTTGTCGTGTAAGAAATGTGGTTTTCAGTATGTTGGACAAACTGCGCGATCGTTCAAACAACGGATCATGGAGCATTTACGAAGCATCAAAAGTCGAGGCAAACAGACGCTGCTGGTGCGTCACTTTACGCAAAAAGACCACTGTTGGAAGGATGTTCAAGTAAGAACTCTCTTTTGTTTGGACGGACTTGTTCAGAATGCCGACAAAATACGCAGAGAACTTTTACGAGTTGAAAATTTCTTGATTAGATTATTGTGCACTTCATTTCCTTTTGGACTCAATGACAAAGTGGACAATTACGGAAAAATCACTGAAGACCTTTCCTGTTTCAAGCAAAAATGTTCCCCTTTTTTCACCCAAAGTCTCACACGTAGAAAAAGAGGCCATGGTTCGAACAGAACCAGAACAAAAAGGAGATGTTCAGTTGATGTTGTTTCAAAACTCTGTGAAATCTATCAAGAAAATTCTACAGAACGAAAGAAAATGTTTCAAGTCCTTCATTCTGCACGTAGATGTGAGCTGATCCAAGCTGAAAAAACAGTTTTAAGCAGCTTTCTGATTGGGCAAAGCACAACCATTCGACGCATCATTCTTGCCTACCTGTCAGGTAGATTCAAACCTAAGCTTGAGACCAAACCACCGGTTTGCTCTTCCTACTTTAGATTGAATTTTGTTGACAAGAAAATTGAATCTATTCGACTAGAAACCATTCTGAAAGATCATAGATTCCAGATTGTTGCTCCCAGTCGGGCGGCACACAAATTTCAGAACGTTCGCGTGGTTTACGCTTACAACAATCCCATCAGCAGTAGACTCTGTAATCACAGTAAATTCCTGAAAAATCTTACATTGGATGAATTGTTTCGCATCATGCAAACACCCTGTAATTGTGCCGACAATGAATTCGTACATTCAGAATTTAACCATGTGATTACTGGTGATTTGAATTTCATTTCAAACTTCAGCCTTCGTGAACTGTTTGCTAAAGGTTCCAAATTTAGAACTAATGACCAACATCTTTCTTGGTCTGATATTGCTCATCATGTTCAGCTTCAATTCCACGAATATTTAGCAAAACTTGCTGCTCAATGTCGTATTAATATTCATGAGTTCATTCGAGTACGCATACTTTTTGACACAATTCTGTTAAAAAGAATCAGATTTTTTGAATCAGTTCACAGAAATTATGCTGCTACATCTTTTCCTGTTTCCGAACTTCAGCTTCTTCATAAAAATTACATTGTTGCTCCTGCAGACAAAGCCGGTAACAATTTTGTTATCATCTGCAAAAAATTTTATGTGGACGTGATGTGTCGGGAAATGGGATTAAACTTTGACGTGAATGGTGAATTAGTCAATGAAGGTAACGACGTTTACGTTCCTGTTCATAGAAATGAAGCAGACATCATTGACTTACATGTCAAAGTTAGCTCAACTTTCGGAGTTCGATGTGATGATTCAGATTTAGTACTACCAACTATCTTTGCAATTCCCAAACTTCACAAATCACCCTACTCTTTTAGATTTATTGCAGGAGCCAGACAATCAAGTTGTAAAGCCGTAAACACGCTGCTACATAAAATTCTCTGTGCTATTCAGACGCATTTTGCGAATTATTGCAGACAAATCGCTTGTTACAGCGGGTTGAATTGTTTTTGGTCTGTCAAAAATAATATGGACGTTTTATCTATGCTTCATAGATGTGGTAATATTGACGCAATTGTTTCGGCTGATTTCAGCACTCTTTACACAGCACTTCCCCATGGAGTAATCTTTGAAAGTCTGGACAAAATCATCAATGTCTGTTTCAAAAACGCAGCTAAACGTTTTCTGTGCTTGTCCAAAACATCTGAATACTATCAATACTGTGATCATAAACTCCCTGGGCTAATTTCCGTTGATAGTTCCGAAATCAAGGATTTAATCCGTTTTGTTGTTGGAGAAACCTATGTACGCTTTGCCACTAAAATTTACCGACAGACCTTGGGAATTCCAATGGGTTCAGTCAGTGCCCCAAAACTAGCCTGCTTGACGCTAACAGGCCTCGAATTTCAGTTTTTGATGGACAGAAGAAATCGCGAAACCGCTGCAAATCTTCAGTTTGTTTGTCGTTACATTGATGACCTTCTTGTTTTGAACTGCGATAATTTTATGGAAATTGCATCCAGCATCTATCCTGCTTCAATTCCATTGAAACGTTCTAACAGCTCAAACAACCAAGCCAATTTTCTTGATTTAGGCATCTCCTGTGAAAATGGAATTAAAGTAGACATTTATGACAAAACAAGGGACTTCAATTTCAGAGTTCTCAAATACGTTCATGCAAATAGCGTTGTTCATTCGTCCATTGGTTTCAACATTTTCACTGCGCAGCTCATACGCTTTGCTAGAATCTGTTCCGACAAACGTGACTTTCAGAAACATGTCAGAGAACTAGCTTCTACTCTTGCTTCTCAAGGTTTCTGTAGGCAAAAACTACTTGCCCGTTTTTTCAGGTTCGCAGAAAACAATAAAAGCATTCTCTGCAAATTTGATTTAGACCAAAAACTTAGGCTTATTGCTTTTGCGTTAAAAATCATCTGAACTTTTCTTTCCGTTCGTCAACTTACTTACACACCGTCGTACTGACGAGGGCCAGTGTGTGAGTGAGAATCGATTTATGTTTGCGACTAAGGCCCGAAACATGAATCGATTCATCCATTGCTTATAATTGAAACTCTGACTTCGTTTCTTCAGATTGATTGCTGAACATTAATTCAAGTCACCAAAATTAATTCTGATCATCAATTCCAAATCAACTGTCGTTCACTTTGCTAATTCGTGACAATGTCGAATAATCGCGGACGAGGCAGCACAAGAGGACGCGGCCGTGGCGGCCGTCACGTTCAAAGGCCGAATCTGGATCGTGGTGCATTCGAGCAGGCTTCGAAACGACAACGCACAGTTGACACCAGCCAAGAGCATGAAGGCGACTACGACTCGACATACGAAGAGGAACAGGTGTGCTTCCAGCAGTAACGGGAGTTTTTATGGCTTAAGAGCAAGGGAAAGTTCAGCAAATTGAGATGATACGTTTTAAATCTGTATTCTACAATCCTTCTTCAATTGGTTATCATATATTTAGCTTATATTATAGACTTTAAAGACAAAAAATCTGATTTTTGAGCATAGTTGTTCCAGAGCCGAGGGGTTGGGGGGGGGGGGGGCGATATAGATAGCTGGAGCAAATTTTCCAGATAGATAGATAGCTGGAAAATTTTGGGGGGGGGCGCGGGGGGGGGCCATGTGACTTTGGGGGGGGCCGGACAAAATTTTGAAATTTGATAGATAGCTAGCTAAAACGCTAAAAAGCTATAAAAACAGCAAAATAATGCTAAAAATACACTAAAAATCAAGTATAAACGCGTATTTTACCTAAAATTAGCGGAATTTTCAAGAATTACGACCAAAAATGGTCAATTTTGGTCAAAAATTGACTCATTTTATGTCTTCGAAGACAAAAATTTTCAGATAGATAGCTGGCTGAGAAATTTTTTTAGATAGATAATAGCTGAGCCGAAAAAACCTGTCTGATAGAGATAGATTCGAAATTTTTTTGGGGGGGGGCCGGCCCCCCCAGGCCCCCCCTAGAACAACTATGTTTTTGAGCAAAAATTCATGATTTTTGGGTGGTCCGAGAAAATTTTTGGGGGGTGTCACTGTTACTTAGGTCCATCTAGGGGGGGGGGTGGGGGGGGTGTGTCTAGCAAATTTCGAGGGGGGGTGTGGATGGTCCAGTGTCAGGTCTCGGGGGGTGGGTGCCGCGTGACCCCCCCCCCCCACCCCCCCTCGTCTTCGGTACTACTACTGCCCCTGGTGTCAGGTGGAGGGTTGTTAAAAAAAACAAAAATCGTCATTAAATTAAAAATTTAAATTAAAAATTAAAAAGAAAAATTTAAAAAAAATTTCAAAAATCAAAGTTGTGCTTCAGGGAGTCCGAAGAACCACATATGATATGCAAGCGCCTCCGGAATGACTCCCGTACATAGTTGTTCTAGGGGGGGCCTGGGGGGGGCCGGCCCCCCCCAAAAAATTTTTCGAATCTATCTCTATCAGACAGGTTTTTTCGGCTCAGCTATTATCTATCTAAAAAAAATTTTCTGCCAGCTATCTATCTAAAAATTTTTGTCTTCGAAGACATGAAATGAGTCAATTTTTGACCAAAATTGACCAGTTTTGCTCGAAATTCGTTAAAATTTCGCTAATTTTAGGTAAAACACGCGTTTATACTTGATTTTTAGTGTATTTTTAGCATTATTTTGCTGTTTTTATAGCTTTTTAGCGTTTTAGCTATCTATCTATCAAATTTCAAAATTTTGACCCCCCCCCCAAAGTCACATGGCCCCCCGCGCCCCCCCCCAAAATTTTCCAGCTATCTATCTACAGGGGTCGAGCCCGATTTTTGGCGAATCCGAGGGGGGGGCCCGCCCAATTTTGGGGGGGGGGTCGTCCCGGGTGAGGGTGGGTCGACTTGGTTGGGGGGGGCTCCCGAGCGAGACCAAAAATTCTAGGGGGGGGGGGGGTCCGACTCCGAGCGAGACCGAAAATTCTAGGGGGGGGGGGTCGGACCAAAAGTTGTTGAATAAAAGTGCTAGAAACCACAGCATCCAGTTAAGGCCTCTCTCTAGTCTCTAGTCATACATTTTGCTTTGATTTTCGTTCGGGTCGGGCGGGACATCTGAAAGCTACACGAACGCAAAGGGGGGGGGGGGGTGGTCGGACGGTCAGGATTTGGTAGGGGGGGGGGGGTTTGGAAGGTCGAAATCTGGGAGGGGGGTCTGGCCCCCCCCAAATTCGAGAGAGGGGGGTATTTTGACCAAAATTTGGGGGGGTTTGCCCGGGTGGGGGGGTGTCGACTTGGTTGGGGGGGTACCACCCCCCCACCCCCCCCCATCTCGACCCCTGTCTATCTATCTAGAAAATTTGCTCCAGCTACCGTATTACCTCTAATAAACCCCCATGGGGGTTTATTTCTTCAGCGACTTCTGGGGGTGGGGGTTTATTTTGGGGGGGGGGGCTTTATTTTGGGGGGGGGTTTATTTGGAAACCTGTTTTAGGGGTGGGCAAAGTAGCAAAAATACCTTCCATGGCAGGAAGGAAGTCGCAGAAACTTCTACTCTACATAGAAATTTCCTTTTACAACAGCCTTTTGTAATGAAATTACCATTAACTCATCCATTTGGGGCCTTTGGTAGCACAATTTCATCATTTTCACTGCAACCAGCCACTGAATTCGCTGGGTATGTGTTTCAAACAGGTTTCAATAATCCCCCATGGGGGATTATTTTTGGGGGGGGATTATTTGGAAACTTGTCGAGGGGGTGGGGGTTTATTTTTGGGGGGGTTTAATTTTTGGGGGGGGTTTAATAGAGGTAATACGGTATCTTTATCGCCCCCCCCCCAACCCCTCGGCTCTGGAACAACTATGCTCCCGTATGGCGGAACTTTGGAGATTTTGTTTTGGTGACCTCAATTACCCCTTTTCCAAACCGTTACCATGCCTCTTCTAGTGTTTTGACCCCCAAAACGTCACTAATTGTCCCCAGCCCAAATGAAAATACACATACCGGCTTGAAATTCGATCAATTCTGATGATGTGTCGCGACGGCAGGACACGAAACGGCAACCAGACAACGTAACGCTTGCAAACGGAGCAGCTCGGACGCTCAAATTTAGATTGCGAGGCGAATCGTCACCTTATCTGCATCGGAAATGGTAAGCCAACCTTTGGGACGCTCAAAAACTTCATCGCAGATGTTGTTGAAGCCTGAAATCAGTCGGTAAAACGGTCCAAAATCGACTGCTAAAGGTTTTACGAGGTAATATCAAAGAAAATTTTTGTTGAACTTTCGAAAAATTGTGCCAAAATTGAGGTTTTCAGAGCATATTAGAGAAAATTTTTTCGAATTTAAAAAAAATCGGCATTTTTGTTTTCTTTAAAAAAAATTTTGATTTTTGTTTAACAACAACTAGGGTTCTCTCAGTTCTCTAGGTTCTCTCAACTAGTCAGGTGCCTTCTCGGCGAGGGGGGGGTGCACGGGCAGCAAATTTTCCTGAGGGAGGGTTGGGGATGGATCCGGCAAATTTGCCGGAATCCGGGCCGGACATAGTTGTTCTAGGGTGGCCGGCCCCAATACCGTGGGCCCAAAACAATTTTCGAAGGGGGGGGGTATGGTGCCGTGGGGGGGTGCCGACCAAAAAGTGAGGGGGGGGTCCAACCTATGGTAACGTGGGAGGACCCCCCATGGGGGTCCCATCGCAGTACCGTGGGCGGGGGGGGTGGGGGGGTACACCCCCCCAGAGCACCAGAGACCGTCGGGTGGGGGGGGTGGGGGGTAGGGTTGTTAAAAAAAACAAACATCGTCATTTTTGTTTTTTTTTTAAATTTTTTTTTTAAATTTCAAAAATCAAAGTTGTGCTAAATCAATCAGGGAGTCCGAAGAACCACATATGATATGCAAGCGCCTCCCGAATGACTCCCATATGACGGAACTTTGCAGATTTTGTTTTGGTGACCTCAATTACCCCTTTTCCAAACCGTCACCATGCCTCTTCTTGTGTTTTGACCTCCAAAACGTCACTAATTGTCCCCAGCTAAACTAATGCTAAAGTGAAGACAAACATACCGCCTTGAAATTCGATCAATTCTTCTGATGGTGTTGCGACGACACGACACGAAGCAGCAAGCAACCAGACAACGTAGCGCTTGCAAACGGAGCAGCGAGCACAATCGGACGCTCTGCGAGGCGAATCGTCACCTTATCTGCATCGGAAATGATAGGCCAAGCTTTGGGACGCTCAAAAACTTCATCGCAGATGTTGTCGTAGCCTAAAATCAGTCGGTAAAACGGCCCAAAATCGACTGCTAAAGGTTTTACGAGGTATAATCAAAGAAAATTTTTGTTGAACTTTCGAAAAATTTTGCCAAAATTGAGGTTTTCAGAGCATACTAGAGGAAAATTTTTCGAATTAAAAAAAAAAAATCGGCATTTTTTTTTAATCACTTTAAAAAAAAATTTCATTTTTGTTTAACAACCCTAGTGGGGGGGGGCACCGTGCCACCCCCCCTAAAACCGGGCACCCCCCCCCCCATCGGACCCCCCCCCTCGAAAATTTGGCCGACACCCCCCCCCCCCACACCCCCCATGAAATTTTGTCTGGCGGAGACCCCCCCCTCAAAATTTTCTGCACACCCTAAATTTTTTTTCGAAAATCATGATTTTTTGTCTATAATAAAGTCTATAATATAAGCTGAATGGTTGGCCTGTCGTACTAAATCAAACCACTGATGTTGGCGGACGTTGCCTAAACTAACCTAAACCAAAACCTAATCCTAAAGCCTAATTTTAAGCTAAACATAATCCTGACCTAATCCTAACCTAAGCCAAGCCTTTTCAAGAAGAAAGATTTAAGAACAATTGCGTTTTGAACAAGTTTGTATTGGGGCCGGAGCGTGTGCACGCGCGCTAGTGGATCATGAGCATGAGCATGCCAATGCCGTGCGCGTGCGCTTTAGTAATGAAGCTTTAGGAAGCTGAATATATGATAACTTGACCATCTTCATTGTAATTTCAAAGATTTTGCAGCTAAATTTAGCGTTTTTCCTTTAAAATTTAAGCGAAAAAATTTCATGGGGGGTGGGGGGGTGGACCAGTACCGTGGGCGGGGGGGGGGTGGGGGGTACACCCCCCAGAGCACCCGAGACCGTCGGGTGGGGGGGGTGGTGGGGAGGGCACCGTGCCACCCCCCCCCCTAAAACCGGGCACCCCCCCATCGGACCCCCCCCCCTCGAAAATTTGGCCGACACCCCCCCCCCCCCCCCCCCCCCATGAAATTTTGTCTGGCGGACACCCCCCCCAAAATTTTCTGCACACCCTAAATTTTTGTTCGAAAATCATGATTTTGTGTCCATAAAGTCCATAATATAAGCTGAATATAGGATAACTTGACCATCTTCATTGTAATTTCAAAGATTTTGCAGCAAAATTTAGCGTTTTTCCTTTCAAATTAAAGCGAAAAAATTTCATGGGGGGGGGGGGGGGGGGGTGGACCCCCCCCCACCGAAAATTTTGCAAAAATGCACCCCCCCCCTGGGACCCCCCTGGGGGGGTCCCACGTTACCATAGGTTGGACCCCCCCCTCACTTTTTGGTCGGCACCCCCCCCCCCACGGTACCATACCCCCCCTCGAAAATTTTTTTGGGCCCACGGTACTGGGGTGGACCCCCCCCCCCCCCCAGAAAATTTTGAAAGTCCCACGTTACCATAGGTTGGACCCCCCCCTCACTTTTTGGTCGGCACCCCCCCCCCCACGGCACCTTACCCCCCCCTTCGAAAATTTGTTTGGGCCCACGGTACTGGTCCCATGGGGGGGTGCATTTTTTCAAAATTTTCTGTGGGGGGGGGTCCACCAGTAGCGAAAGTGCGGGGGGGTGGGGGGCGTCCACCCCCCCCCCTCAGCCGAAAATCCTGCCCGTGCACGGGCAGATACCCGCGTACCCCCCGCCCCCCCTTCACCTCGCCACGGGTACTAGACTCCCCCCCCCCCCCTCCGCCAGAAAACACGGGATCGCACCCCCCCCCTCACGGTGGTCAATCTCATCTCAATTTTTTCCAAAAATACCGTAATTTTTGCATTTTTCTTGACGTTTGTGTCTGTCCCTGCATAGATTTTGTTGTTTCTGACCAAACAAGCAGCTTGTTTGCACAAAATATTCTGTATTTTACAAAAATTTCTGTGTTTTTCTAAGGCAAAAATTTGGTATTACCCGTGCGATCCCGTGCACCCCCCCCTCACGAAATTTTTCTGCCAGTGCACCCCCCCCCCTCAGGAAAATTTGCTGCCCGTGCACCCCCCCCCTCACCGAGAAGGCACCTGACCCCCCCCTCTAAAATTTGGCAAACACCCCCCCCCCTCACCCAAGGTCCCGCTTTCGCTGCTGGGGTCCACCCCCCCCCCCCCCCCCCCCCCATCTCGGTCTCGACCCCGCTTAGGTTAGGGGCTTTGAAAAAAAAAATTTTTTTTATTTTTTTTTCGTTTTTTTTTAAAAAAAAAAATTTGGATTTTTTTTTCAAACTTAAAAAAAAAATTTGAAAAATTTTTCTTCTACTTTGCTCTGAAAATTCGATTTATGGCATAATTTTTTGAAAGTTCAAACCAAATTTTCTTCCCAACTTCTTTGTGTGCTTAGGTACATGTCATTATTTGGTCATTTTGACCGACGTACTCCATGTTTTTCGATTTGGATGACTTCTAGAGTCAATTTTTAGCGTTGAAATGACTTAACTGAATTGAAATATCGTTTCAGAAATCGTTTTCTTGCAACTTAGAACATGTTTTTTTCAGTCGGTAGGCCATGAGATGAACATGATATTTTGTTGATTGGCGTATGTTATAGGTCTACAATGGAGTTGTGCGATATATTGTTAAACAATTGGAGCGGAGATGTTGGTTAATACCACATCACACGACCGTTTTTCAGATACCCGATAACATGACCACATGTTAAAACTTGCGTGCTGAGCTAAACTAACGTGTTAAACTTGCGTCTGTCAGTTGCCCGCAACGTGATCGCGAAATCATGGTACGTGTTTTCGATACGATGATTTGAAGAGTGGGCTCTCGCCATGTGGCAGATAGCATAGCTGGTTGAACCTGAAAGTAAGTCTCTTGGGGGGGGGGGGCGACCGGGTCGACAGGGGTTGCCGACTTAGCTACAGCAAACAGGAATTTTTGAACACAGTCAAATTTTGGTAATTTTCTAAAGAGGAACAACTAAGAACGGTTCAATATTCAAGTACACGTCGAAAATTGTTCTGTTTTACTGTTGAAAATGCAACTTTCCCTCTATGAAATGGACATAATTTCAATAAAACACGATTTTCGCTCTTATAGTTTTCCGGATCGTTCTGAAAATAGTCTAGATGAACTCAGCTCGACGAGACGCTTCGAACAAACCTAACTTGTAAAAAAATTTTTAAAAAAAAAAAAAAATTTTTTTAATTTAAAAAAAAATCCGGATTTTTTTTTCCCTAACCCTACCCCTGCTTACGAGGAGGGTTGTTAAACAAAAATCAAATTTAAAAAAAAGTGATTAAAAAAACAAAAATGCCGATTTTTTTTAAATTCGAAAAATTTTCCTTTAATATGCTCTGAAAACCTCAATTTTGGCACAATTTTTCGAAAGTTCAACAAAAATTTTCTTTGATTATACCTCGTAAAACAAAACCTTTAGCAGTCGATTTTGGACCGTTTTACCGACTGATTTCAGGCTTCAACAACATCTGCGATGTAGTTTTTGAGCGTCCCAACCCAAAGGTTGGCTTACCATTTCCGATGCAGATAAGCTTACGATTCGCCTCGCAATCTAAATTTGAGCGTCCGAGCTGCTCCGTTTGCAAGCGTTACGTTGTCTGGTTGCCGTTTCATGTCCTGCCGTCGCGACACATCATCAGAATTGATCGAATTTCAAGCCGGTATGTGTATTTTCACTTGGGCTGGGGACAATTAGTGACGTTTTGGGGGTCAAAACACTAGAAGAGGTATGGTAACGGTTTGGAAAAGGGGTAATTGAGGTCACCAAAACAAAATCTCCAAAGTTCCGCCATACGGGAGTCATTCCGGAGGCGCTTGCATATCATGTGTGGTTCTTCGAACTCCCTAATTGATTTAGCACAACTTTGATTTTTGAAAATTTTTTTTGAAATTTTTCTTTGAAAAAACAAAACAAAAATGACGATTTTTGTTTTTTTAACAACCCTACCCCCAACCCCCGGCTCTGGAACAACTATGTCGGTACTGATTGAAATTGAAACAACTGTGTGCACGGCAGCAAACCAAACAGTTTCAGATTTTCAGGAAAATAAATTGCTCGGTGTGGTGACTGCAATCGAGCTGAACTGAGTGAGATATAGAGCAGAATGGGTGATTTGCTCAAGTCAAAACCGGCGATGTTGTTGCCAAAAATTGTCGATAATGAATACGGCTGGGGTCCGGTCGGAATTCCAGAAAACTTCCGTAATTTGCCGTATCAAACGTTCAACAAAGCTGACAAAATCGGAAAGATTGCCGATTGGACAGGCCAAGACAAGTTGTATCAAGAACGTCGTTACGGTATGTTTGAGTGAGTGTGATGGCGCAAGAACATTTGGCGTTGCAACTGGTTTTTGATCGTTCAGGGCGTTATCAACAACAACAACAGCACTATACATCCGGCCAAGTTGGAACGCAGTACGCTTACTACCATGACGAAGACGATGCGCAGTTCCAGTTGGTAGACACACAGCGCCCACAGCGCAGCATGATGCAGCGCGCAACACGCATGCGACTCCAGCAACAGCTCGTTCGTTTCTGTTCACCTCTCAGCTGAGCAACGCACTTTTTCGCTGTTGTTTCTTGACGAGCGTCAACATGAAAGCATAATTGATTCATTGCAGAAAAAGCAAGCACAACGCGAGCGAGAGCGCAAACTGGCAGCCGGCTACGGCACTGCACACCAGCGCAGCTACAACACCCGCTATGGCTCACGATTTGGGTCAGTGCTGTGCTCTATTCCTATTGCTTTTCAAAATCTGGCTTGCTGTTCATCATAGCTTTCACTTTCCAGGCCTGGACGTGGTGGTCGTGGATGTATGTTTCGTTTTTTCTTTTTCTGTGTTGTAAGTATCAAAGAATGAAATGCTCAAACGCAAACTAATTATACAGAGTGGTCCAAAAGTAGTGGGTACAACTTTGAATCGCTCTAACTCGCCAACGGTTGGACCGATTAAACTGAAATTTTAGTCACTTAGGAAGCACAAACTTAGACCTCCACCAATTTTTAGCCCAAACGAAAGAATATTGCCCCTGTGCGAAAGCAAAGTTTGATAAAAACGAATTTTTGCATGAAAAACAGCATTTTTTTCTGTCTCGCATCGGAATTTTATTCATCGATAACGCCTCAAATTGATCAAAAACTAAAAAATCAAAGCTAATCCTTCTCGAAATGTGAGCCGCAAGCTTTAATGCCGAGCCCTATGGCCGCTGACAAGATCACTTTCTGGCACAATTCAGTGTCCACGTGCTGAAACGCCTTCACGATCATTTCTTTCATCGAGTCCACGGTTTTCGGTGTTTGATGGCAATTGAACAGTGAAAATAAACATCTTCGCGATTGTGTGAAGGGAAATTGAAAGCAGAAATAGCTGTATTGCCTTTTTTGACGTTATCGATAAATAAATCCGATGTGAGAATAAACATCTTCGCGATTGTGTGAAGGGAAATTGAAAGCAGAAATAGTTGTATTGCCTTTTTGACGTTATCGATGAATAAATCCGATGTGAGACAGAAAAAATTCTGTTTTTCATGCAAAATTTCGTTTTTATCGAACTTTACTTCCGCACAGGGGCAATATGTTCTCATTTGGGCTGAAAATAGGTGAAGATCTAAGTTTGTGCATCCTAAGTAAGCGACTAAAATTTCAGCTGAAACGGGGTAGCCGTTGGCTAGTTAGAGCGATTTAAAGTTGTACGTTGTACCCACTACTTTTGGACCACTCTGTAGAATTTGTTGAGTGTATGACCTATTTTTATAAACGTGTCTCACTGAAATGACGTCATGATTCGTCAAACATGCGCTTGCCGTTCGCTGCAAACCAGATTTTCCGTTTAGCCGATTTCTTCCCGTAAAAAAAATGGTGAATGTCGAATCGGTTACACCAAACTGACATTTTAGTGCCTGTACTTTGACAAACGAGCGTTTTTAAAGCAAATGACGTCATTTTAGTCCGGACACGTTTGAATAAATCCACAATACTACGGTCACTGACCGCACAAATGTTCTGCTGCTTTTTCTCTGTTTGTCAGTTGGCCGCGGCGGGCGTTACGAGCAGCAGCGGAGTCAGCGCAACCGCGGCCCACCGTCCGTCGCCGTGCAGCCTGATTGGGCTGTCCTTGAAGACCTCGACTTTCCGCGGTTGGCAAAGTTGAATCTGCCGGTCGAGCCGGGCGAAGACATGTCAGTCAGCGCACAGCACTCGTTGAAAGCGATTTGGGACATTTTTGAAATGCTTTTCACGTGAAGATGTTCGTTGGAACGATGTGTTGAACGTTGAATCGTTGTGCAGATGATCAGTGACGCATTTTGTTTCAGTGACGATCACCGATATGGCACGCTTTATTATTATGACCGTAACTACGATCGGATCACGACGAAATCAGAGAAAACGCTGCAACTCTGCGCTGGTGTGTACTACAACGTGACCACCACTGATGATCCCATCATTCAACGAGTTCGTCTTTCTATTTTTGTACTCAATAAAACGTTGATCGATCATTGAAAATGAGGGTTGTTTTCTGTTGCAGTTGGCGAAAGAAGGCAAAGGCAACGTGTTTGCGACTGACATTCTGCTGGCGGCCATCATGTGTGCTCCGCGGTCGTTCTACTCCTGGGATATTGTCGTGCATCGCATTGGCAACAAATTGTTCCTCGATAAACGCGGCGGCTCCGGTTGGGTGACGTCGCCTGGTGAGAAAAACAACTGAATTGGCCATTGAAGAGTTTGCATTTCGCCAAGCGAATAAGCAAGAAAGCACCAATGTGGCTATGTTTATTTTAACTATTATCTTTTTTTTGATACTGCGACTGAATGCGTGTGTAGACGTAGAAATGAAGCTAGTTTCAATCTTTATGTCGCAATTCAAAACGCCTAAGTATCTCGTGCTATTTAGGGGACTCGGATCACTGTAAATTTTGAATTCTTGCATCATGCGTAAAACTGTCTATCTACCTATCTATGCGCGCATTGAGTCTCGGGGTCGGGACAAAATAAAAGATTACGTACTATTCTTGTTTTTGTAATTCCTTGATATTAGTTTTATTGTTTTTTTGCAATCGTAGATGCTGTAACGGTCAGTGAAACACACCACGATCCGCCGAGCGACGAGTCCGGCATCAACAGTCCCAAGAATCTCGCACAGGAGGCCGTTTTTGTCAATCAGAACTTTCGCAATCAAGTGCTGCGAAGAGTCAGTGCAGCGACCCACTTCCTATTTGACTGTTCTGAAATGAAAAGTTTGAATGTTTCTGCAAAATATTCAGAACGTGACCGATGAGAAATACATGTTCGATCATGCGACAGTGCCATTTGATGAAACGGACGGGCAAGACGAGCAAGAAGACAACAAAACAACGGTCGCTTACAAGTGCGTTGTGTCGACGTTGACATTCACTCAAATTCTTATAATTCCAGAAATGTGCCCGAGAGTTTTCGTATAAGCTCACAGATAGCTACAAATAAACCTTTTTTGCGAATATTTAGATACCGTAAATTTCAACTCGGGGACTCGGTGACTCTGGTGGTGCGCACCGAACACGACGGGGTGCTCGCTGGGCCGAACAATGAGACGCAGTTCGTCACCATAAAGGCGTTCAACGAATACGATTCATCTCGAGTGGGCTAAAAAATTGAATAACAAGAAAACATGTTTTTACAATGAAAGCAACCGTCAACTAAAAGTGACCATTGACGCCCTCCTCAGGGCCCCGGCTACATCGATTGGCGATCGAAACTGGACGCGCAGAAAGGAGCCGTCACGGCGACCGAACTGAAAAACAACAGTTACAAATTGGCAAAGTGGAATGTGCAAGCGATGTTGGCCGGATCGGATGTCATCAAATTCGGGTGAGTTGTAAACGAAATGATGCAGTGAATGGAAACGTTGTGCATGTTATGCATCAGTGTGTGTTAAGATTAGGGTTGGCAAAATACTCTTTTTAAATCATGGGAAAACCGGTCTTTCAAAAAAAACCAAAACCAAAAGTTTGAAGCCCACATTTTCTAACCACCAACTGTAAACTTGAACCAGGGCTTGTGAAAAAATCAACCAACTTGCAGAATGGTTCTCTGCATTTCGGCCTTGGCAACTTCGTATGCAGAAGGGTGGCCTCAGCAGTGATGTGCCCTCCTGAACCACTTGAATACAAAACTTGAGCACAAACTTAATCGTGGAAAATACAATCAACAAACTGAATAAATAAAGCTTATAAAATAGACCTTATAGTCGACCTTTTTGAATTGTCCCTGTTGTTCAGAATCCATTTTTCGTTTCTGTGCCGATCCAACGAGATCAATGTGCAACAGTTGTCTTGGTCTTTGAGCTTGGAAACCTGCTCGGCTTCATCTGGTCCAATGTGCTCGAATGCTCATTCTCCAATGAACAAATTAATTAATGCAACTAAACAAACAAATCAAATACAACCAAAATAGAACAATAGTGATTCATGAGTGTTTCGAAATTGGCTGCAGACACTCAACGTGCAGGTATTCTCATCAGTGCACCCCCTGCACGCTCTAAACTTATTCATGTGAATATTTGAATCTGCGTAGATAAGCTTATTGGCGTAGAAAGGGAAGTATTTTTTTAAAGTATTTTTTAAGTTTTTTTTTCTTATGTTTTGATTGAGCATCTGTCTTGATTGATGGTAATGGAGAAGTCAAGAAAATTGCAAATATTTCTAAAACTGGTAGATTCCAGAGTGAGTTCTGATAGATAAACCGCTTCAGAAGTTTGTAAAAAGTCTTTGTTGTTAATGAACAAAACCTCATCAACATACCGAAAGGTATTTTTTAGTATTCTTTTCTACCTTTGAAAGCTGATCTTTCAAACAAACAAAACAAGCTTTTTTCTAATCTGATTCCGGCGCTAGACAATGAATGCATCGAAAAACGTAGTTTTTCCCCGATGATTGCTCAGTTTTGACAAACTGATTTCGAATAATGTGTTGTTTTATTTTTGGCATGACTTACGGTTGGTAAAAAACAGTTTTATAGGGCCAGGAAAAACTGAGGCCAGAAGTTAGCCCCCTCCAATTAAAAATCAAAAATACAGTCGAAATTAGCAGCTGAAGTTTCACGAAAAATAAATCTGATATATAATATTTCACAAATCCAGTTTCACACAGCTCATTTTTCAGTTTTCAGTTTTGCTGCATGTAAGTTTGCAATATCACCCAC
Source organism: Theristus sp. LFF4_11 (assembly GCA_030248135.1). Taxonomy (NCBI): domain Eukaryota; kingdom Metazoa; phylum Nematoda; class Chromadorea; order Monhysterida; family Xyalidae; genus Theristus; species Theristus sp. LFF4_11. The sequence goes on from JASANC010003846.1 coordinate 75,130, forward strand.
CTATAGTTGTGTTTTGAACTATAGCTATAGCTAAAAAAACTATAGCAAACCTACGGTTTTGAACTACCGAAAGTTCGAAAAAAATGAAGGTAAAACCGGTTTTACGCCAACCCTAGCATGGCTGCGCTTCAAATCTCAGATTAGGAACGGAACCGACAAGAGCCGATTGAGCCGCACCGCACTGCCACATGCGAACTGTGGCACAGAGGAGAAAATCGGACAAAAAAAGAAAATTGGGCAGCACAAACACAATAATTTAAAAACAAAAGAAGAACGGCACGGGCACGCATGACATTGCACATGCCTCTTTGTCTCAGACCGATTTTTAAACGTTTTGGTTTGTGTTGTGTCCACAAGAAACGTGTGAAAAGATGATATGAAAGGCTCACAATCCTAATTTAAAAACTCGAAAAACCCGGCTTTTTCCGTTTTTATCAAGGCACCAATTTTTGTTCTGGGAAAAACGTGTTTTTCAAACATAAACATGTTTTTTTCTCGAAAAAATAGCGGTTTTTCCATGCCAACCGTAGTTCTGATCAGGATTTTTTGCAGAAAAACATCGGTTTTTTGCAGAAATTTTTTAGCAGATTTCTGCAAATTGCAGAAACAGATTTGCATGCAAACTTTGGTTCTGCAACATTCATTTTGGTACTTGGCGCTTGAATGAGGTTTCACATCAACATGGAAGACATTTCAAATAGTTTTTTTTTGTCGTAAATAGTTTTTTCGGCGGTTGCTATAGCGCAATGATTGGCGTTTTGTTTTGCCTTCGCAAATAAAATCGGAGTATTTCGAATTCGAAAAGTAAAACAGAATCATATCAAATCGAATTATGGTTTGCTGTTAGGCTTTCTGTTTGGAATTAGAATGAAGTGATGGTGATCCTGATCCATCATCCACACGATAGAAGATGCAAAAAACAAAAAAAAAGTGCGGAGGTGCGCAAGTCTCGAGCTTGTCGAGATTCTCAGCAACCGATTCGAAGACGCGCACAGCGTTCTTAAGGCTGCCAAAATATTTCTACCGTCTGAGATGCATGGGTCTGAACAGCTACTGGCGTACGGCAATCGATCTGCTGTATCTGCACCAGTTTTATTCATCAATTTTGCCGGACAAGGGCAGTATCGCTGACGAATTGAAACGACTCAAATGCGAGCGAATTCAATGCCCTGGTCCGAGTACAACTACAGGCAAGCATGCAGTATCTGGGGATGAAAACAAAGAAGCGATGCAAAATCAAACCGAACAAAGTGAACTGCAACTTTGAGGACGTCGAACCGACCGAAGCCATCGCTTTGATTGAAGAATTTGAGCAATGAGGAGTTTCATTTGATGATCATTAATGTGTTGTTAAGTGTAGTTTGAATCGAATGATTGGTGATTTGGTTGTTTGGCAATCTGGTTTGGTATGATGTTCCTTTTATTTTTTCTGAATCTTTGAAAAATTCTGCAGTAAAACGATGCAATTGGCAATTGGAATTCTGAGCATCGTTAAGAAATGATGCTCAAAACAAAAAATGACATTAAACAAGCACAAAGCCCATTTTCGTCATGTTTTTGAAATTTGCAGAAACCAAATTTCATTTGCAGAAACCAAATTTCATTTGCAGATCTTTTTGCCAAATTTCTGCAAATTGCAAAACCGACTTTTTGAGAAAAAAGCCTAGGTTCTGATTTGTGATTGCAGATTCGTGTCCCGTTCGAACATGCGCGACTCGTCGAAACACGTGATCCTTGGCACACAGCAGTACACGCCCACCGAGTTCGCACAGAATATTGCGCTCGACCTCAACAATTGCTGGGGTCCGTTGCGCTTCTGTGATGGCTATTTAATTTTCTTTGTTCTCAACTGGGAATGTCCCAAAATAAAACGTGTGCACCAGACCAGCCAACCGCTGGTGCACTGCGTCGCACAGTTGATTTGGACTTTTTGCTGCTCAGTGGCATTTGCAGTCTCCAGTTGGCGTTTTGATTTTGCAATTAAGAACAATTTCGTAAAGCCCTTCAAGGAGATGTTTTGATTAAGATGGAAATTTTGTTTTAGAAGGAATTACTGAAAGAAGCGGATAAGAGACTCGTTTTTGCAACTCTTTTTCCGACGCTGGCACAAATCTGCCAAATTCAATTGTTTTCCAGGCATTCTTCGCTGTGTGATCGATCTGTGCCTGAAACAAGAGAGCGGCAAATATTTGCTGATGAAGGAGGCTGGCAAGGTACTTTTTTATTTAACTTTAAAGCTCATTCTCAATTTTTTTTTCTTGGCGAGCAATGGTAACTCGTTTTTTGCAGAATGTGATGCGTCTGTACAAGCTGCCAGCTGGCACGTTTGAGTCTGACGATTCAGTTGGCGAAGAAGAAGATGAAGAGGACGAAAACGATAGTGCTGGTTGGTTGGGTGCTTTCAATGTGAACGTTGCGATTTGGAAATATTTTTTCTAATATGAACTTCATTTATTGTTGCAGACGATGAAGAAGATTCAAAAGCAGACCAATAGACAAAGAAACATTAGGTAGGAGGATTTCTTGTTATTTCCTACTTGGAGGTTGTCATTGATCATTGTCGATTTTGCTTGTTGGAGGATTCGTTTTTGATTTGTTACTTCCGGTTTTGTATTTGATCAATATTAGAACGATTTTGTTGTGACAATTCTATTCATTCAAAACTGAAAAAACGTGTTGCATTTTGTTGTTTAACGTCAGACGGTTAAGTAATGTGTGGCTTTGATTCAGTTCTAAGTGTCCAAGCAAGAATAAAAGTTTCTTTTATTGTCACGGGTTGAGGTTTGATTGTTGATCAAGGCTTGCTGTCGCTTGCTGCCACTATTACTGCTTTGGTTCTGTACATCTGTTGCTTTGCCGTATTCTGTCATTCGTTTTGCTGCAAATTCACTGGACGTGCTTTTGATCTAATGTTACAATCGCGGAGGCAGTTCCACGCGAGCAAGGCTATAAATTTGCTCCTTTGTTTGTTTGTGATTGTGCGACATTACTATTGTTGTTCCGGGGGGGGGGGGTGAGGCTGAGAAGATTTTTCGGCTCAGCTATTCCCAGCCAGCTATCTATCTGAAAATTTTTGGCTTGGAAAAAAGTCAATTTTTGGCCAAAATTGACTGTTTTTGCTCGAATTTTCGTAAATTTCGCTACGCTTAGGCAAAATATGCGTTTATACTGAATTTCTGAAACATTGTAAAGCAAAATTCTGGGAGATTCCTGTTTCCTGTTAGAACATTCCGGGAGGTTTTTTGGTTTACACAGGTCAGTTAATTTTTTCAGTGGAATTTTCGACAATAGCAATTTTTGACACAAAAACAAAACTGAAAATAAAATTGCATTTTTCACTGCAAAACAATCAGTCTGCTACGGTGAAAAATCAGAGTGGTAAATTGTGTGAATTAAAAAAACAATTTGTATTAGAAAAGATGAATTCGCATCTGTTCTGAGCAGAAACAACATTTTCAATTCAAATGCAATTCGGCGTTCGGTATTTTCAAGTTACTATGTGCCGCGTATTGCTTTTTTATCCTTTTTGTGTTGTGAACACTCGGGTTGTCACCAAAGTTCATCATTTGGTATTAGTCACAGCTAAGTCAACCGTTTGCATTCTACAACAGTTATCTATTTTTCATGTTTTCGAGATATTCTGCAGTGGTGAATGAAAGGAGAAACAAACACTGTCTAAATTTTGTCAGAAAAACATCCCAAAGTATCCTAATAGTGTTCAAATTTTCAGCTCGAAACACATGAGCACAAGCTAGTAAAAGCATTTTAAAGTTGAAATCTTTTTGGCTCGTCCTGTGGAAATAGACTGCAGACAAAGAAGTCGTTTTGAAGAAACCCAGTCTGAGAGCACGAAGTAACATTTTATAGTGTTGCTTGCCATTCTGCACCGCAACTATTTTGTTTTGTTTTCTTTGTTTCCACATGTTTTTTTCGTTTGCATATATTTTTAATTGCACATTAGTATTACAATTACAGTTACTAACGACGTCATAGTTTCCCGTGGGTTGCTTGTTTCTTCAATGAGCGCTCGTTGGTCGCAGTGATGTCAGCGCGCCACTGGCATTATGCACTGTTGTGTAGCCATTGGTTAACTCAAAGCATCACGCGTCTTTGTGGTCAATGTTTATCTACATTGCTAACAACTATGTTCGTTGTTTTTTATGGTTTTGTTTCGTTGCTTCCTTGCTTGGGTTTTTCATTATTTAACCGTGCAGTTCACCGATTTCTTTTGCCTGGCTTGTATTTTTACCTTTTTTCAGATGAACTCTGCGAAAGCCGTGTATTTCAACGTGCCAAACACAATCGGTAAAACTTGAAATGGTCACTTTCATGTTCAATCAAGAATGCATGATAATTCCAGCAAAAGGTCACCTGGTCATTCAGATTATGTGCGACTGTGGCTTTTTGCAATGCAAGTTGTATTTGCTCACTCCGCTGACCATTGGCCGCATTTGCTTGTCGCTGCTTGTTGCAATGTTGTTCTCGATGGTTTGTTGGCACTCAAGTGTTTCTGCTTGCTTTGAACGTTGTTTGAAAAACGCGATTTCTCGAATTTTAGTGCTGGATGGCTATGTCGCAAGAAGGCTTCAACAAACAACGGACTTTGGAGCCTGGGTATGTACAGTCTTCTCCATGATTAAAATTTCGGCGCTGGTGTGTGTTGCGATTCACTTTTGCATTTTACAACTTGTCAATTTGCGTTTATGCAGCTTGACGTCAGTATTGACGTGTGTCAACGCACTCTTCTGTGGTCGGTGGCGTGCGTGCGTACTACTTTTGTGGTCGGTGGCGATCTTTTTTTTTATTTTTAAGCAGTTTGTCGGGTGTAAGGCTCAGTGTTTTATTGTTTATTTGTGGTAGGTGCTGATGATTTTGCCGATGATTGAATGGTCGACGTTTGTTTGCACTCATCAAAAAGGCAAACATTGGAAAGCCGCGATGACACTCGTCGACAGTGAGAATCCGAGCAGTCATCTTTCACTGCTCGTTGACGCCATCATGCGCAACGGTTGGTCATATTTTGCTGTCTGCAGTAGCGGCATAAAAGCACACACGTTTCTTTACTCACATTCCTGCGCGAACATTCCCCAGAATTGGACCATACCGAATTTCTCTGTATTTGTTTCTCTGTTTGACGAGCTGATTGGAGCCTGATACTGTTTTGATTATTTGGGCCTCGGATCTAGCTGGTCGATCTGCATATAAATTTACTCATGGTCGATCTGCATATACTCTTCCAAATTTTACGGCATCGTTTTTTAACGTAAAAACTGGTCCAGAAATAAAAGAAGATGCATCAAAGAAAATCAAAGAGTTTGCTTTGTTACATGGTTTGAATGCCGCAAAAATTCTGGCAGACCTGTTATATTTTAGTTAGGTTTTTTAACCGTGGGCGTTTCCCGCAGCAAATTTTTTGCGCGCTCGGACCTTTGCCATTTTAATCGGATGCTAAATGGTTGTACAACACTTTATGTGCTCATTGGGTAGTGTAATGCTGATTGGTTATTTGACTTCAGGGTTACAATTGACCTATCCTTAACAGCTCAGGCTATAAATTGAGCGCTTTTTTGTTTTCGGCATGAAAAACGCTTTTGTTTTCAGCATGAAAAACTGGTCTGGAAACATTTCAAAGGAAAATTGAAGACGAAGCTTGATAATGAGGTATTTGAGTTTTCAGTACTGGTTGAAAAAGTTTTGTGAAACTGCTTCTGCCGTAGCCGGTGTAGGCTTAGTAAAAAAATCCGGATTTTTTAAATTTAGAATTTTTTTTACCAAAAGTTTGGAGTAGGGTTGTTAAACAAAAATCAAAATTTAAAAAAAGTGATTAAAAAAACAAAAATGCCGATTTTAAAAAAAATCGAAAAATTTTCCTCTACTATGCTTTGAAAACCTCAATTTTGGCACAATTTTTCGAAAATTTAACAAAATTTTTCTTTGATATTACCTCGTAAAACCGTCAGCAGTCCATTTTGGACCGTTTTACCGACTGATTTCAGGCTTCAACAACATCTGCGATGAAGTTTTTAAGCGTCCCAAAGGTTGGCTTACCATTTCCGATGCAGATAAGGTGACGATTCGCCTCGCAATCTAAATTTGACCGTCTGAGGTGCTCCGTTTGCAAGCGTTACGTTGTCTGGTTGCTGTTTCGTGTACTGCCGTCGCGACACATCATCAGAATTGATCGAATTTCGAGCCGGTATGTGTATTTTCACTTGGGCTGGGGACAATTAGTGACGTTATGGGGGTCAAAACACAAGAAGAGGTATGGTAACGGTTTGGAAAAGGGGTAAATGAGGTCACCCAAACAAAATCTGGAAAGTTCCGCCATACGGGAGTCATACGGGAGGCGATTGCACATCAAATGTGGTTCTTCGAACTCCCTGGTTGATTTAGCACAACTTTGATTTTTGAAATTTAAAAATTAAAAAAAACAAAAATGACGATTTTTGTTTTTTTAACAACCCTAGTTTGGAGACCCCTCCTTACGTGCGCTGCACATCGCGCGTATCGGATGGGTTTTTCTGCAAAAGCACGCATAAGTTCTTGCGCATGCCGTCTCTAAAGAGCTCGTGCGAGCTCTTCAGAGCTCTCCACAAAATAACACGCAAGGTATGCTGTGACGCAGTAGCCTCTCTTTGCTGATTGGCTGAATCGGTGGAGAGAGATCGCGAGAGTTGGAGAGGGTTTGGCTGGTATTATTTGAGCCAGCTGTTGTTTTATTCTTCAATAGTTTGAGTTTAAAAAGTTATTGTTGCCAGTGAAACGGTCGGTAAATTGCACAATGATGATTGTTTCGGTTTCTGTTTCGGTTCAGATTTAGTTTTGTCGAATATAAAGTACCAGAAACTCAATGGAAGACTTGTTTTCGACATATGCATATGCAGTTGCAAACAAACCACCAATGCACTTGTTTTTTTATGATGACAGCGATTTTGCAGTTGTATAGAACTTGAACACTGCTATTTCGCACAATTTCTACAATCTTTTGAAGTTTCCCATGTTTTTACAACTTTGCTCTGATTTCTTTGCATTTATGAGGACGTTCAGTAAAATGTGTCGTTTTTAACAAGAAAAACGCTTGTAAACAAGTATTGACTTTGTACAATGAATTTCATTAGGGAACTAATGTGAAAAACACATAACCTTCTTCGAAATCGTCATAGACTCGCTAATTCAGAAAATGCGCCAAATATTTGGCAGATAGAACCAGCTGGGAGCAAGAATAAAACTAGCGGAGAGCTCTCTCACGAGCTCTCCAACTCTCTCCATTGAAACAGTGCCAATTTTCCTGTCCCCCTCGGAGCACGCCTATCAAATACACAGGAAATGCTGTTGATATTTCACGAGCTCGCACGAGCTCTTTAGAGACGGCATGCGCAAGAACTTATGCGTGCCTGTATGCACATAAACAAATACTTTTGATTTTTGGAACACAGCGACAGCAATACACAGTGTCCACTGCAGCACACAACAACAAAAATGACACCGTGTTATTTTTTCATACACACCATAATACGCATTGCTTTGAATGGCATGCGAAACATCAGTGGCAGGTGTGAACATTATGATAACGTGTGTTTGGTTCATGACTGTTCACTTTTTTCGTCACAAATTCAGTATGGCAAGAATTCACACGCCACTGGAGTCGCTCCAATAGACAGTTTGCCAAAAACAGCCACCGGCCTGGAATCACTTCCATTTCATTTCAGAAGCGATCAGTACGCAAGGTGAAGCACAAACAGTTTTGGCAGTGAGCAAATGAGCAAATTGTCAGGTTATTGAAACGTCAAAAGCAAAAATAAATAAAAAGGCACCACGTAAAACACCCATTGTATTGTTGTGTTCATAAAAAACAAAGCTGGCATGTGTTGGAGACAGACGCACTATAAAAGCACGCATATACCACCACACACACGCGCGCATGGGTGTTTCCAAACTTTTGGCAGCCACTGTATGTCTGGACGTATTGAAAACAGGCACCAGATTTCGCGATCACGTTGCTGGCAACGGACAGACGCAAGTTCACTAATACACGCACAACGACGAAGTTTCAGTTGTTTGGCCATGCATGAAGTTATTGGGCATCTGAAAAACGGCCCTGTGGTGTGGTATTGAGTAACAGCTCCGTCCCAATCGTTTAACGTTATATCGCACGACTCCATTGTGGACCCGAAAAACACACTAAAAAGACTACAAGATCTCCCCTACTACAAGGCCGACCGACTGAAAAACATGTTCTAAGTTGCAACACAGCAATTTATGATACGACATTTCAATTCAGCCCGTCAGTCATTTCAACGCTAAAAATTGGCCCCAGAAGTTATCCAGATCGAAAAACATGGAGTACGACTAGGGTTAAAACTTTTTTTATAATTTAAATTTTTTTAATCGGGATTTTTAATTAATTTTTTAATTAATTAAAAAAACGAATTTTTGGTACGAATACTTTTATCTCAAAATGCGTTTAAGACACTTTCCACAGAAAGTGACATTATGTTTTTTTGCCTGGAGTTTCGTGTGGACTTTGTTTTTGGCAGATTTTTTGGACAATTTCTATTTTCAGGTCAAAGATCGTCGAGCAATGTCCAGACAGAAGCTTCTGCAGTTGGTTTGATAAGCTCGTTAATGGACTAAAAAGCAGTAAATTACCTTGTTTTTACGCATCAAATGTGAAGAAAACTGCTTGTCAACTCTTGATTGTTGCCGATTTGTCGTCTCGAAGAAGCGCGGCGTTTTCCATCAACAACAACGTGAACCGGTGCGTTTTCTATCTGAAGTATTCAAGAATGTAATATGGAACACAGAAAAATCATTTGGAACGAGAACCACGACCTGGGTTTGAATCCACATGCTGGAAAAGGTAGGTCCAAATTGACGTCGGAGGTTTAATTTTCATGAAAGTTTTTGTCAATTTTAAAGGCCAAAACAGCTTTATTTCTGAATATACAGTGGCGGCCAAAAGTGTTGGAACGCTGCGCGCGTGCGTGCGTGTGAGCCGTGTATTGCGCGTGTGTTGCATCAGCCGTACAAACGCTATAATAGAATCCCATGCTAATTTTTTTAGTTTTTTAGACTACTGAGTGTAAAATACCGAACATTATAACACGCCTCCATTGCATATGACTGGCAGTAAAACTGATTCAAAATCATTGGCAAGAAAACTATTCTACGAAGTATTAGCGTTTTTTTTGTGTTTGAATTATCTAACAGACGTGTATTGCGTTCATGTTTCGGGTTCCAGTCAGGTTGTATTGTTATTCCGCTATATTTTCTTGCCAAATAATTTTGAAACAGTGTTACTGCCAAACGCAAACATGCGCGCAGCGTTCCAACACTTTTGGCCGCCACTGTAGGTTCTGAACGTGCAATATTCAAACTCAGCGCGTTAGCGCGGTTCGAATGCACCTATTTTTGTCGACCATCAAATTTTCCTCCGGCATTTTATTTTTTTTTAATTAATTAAAAAAATTAAATTTAAAAATTGGGATTTTTACCTTTTTTGAGTCCTAATAAATGGCTAAATAATATAGGTAAGTACACAAGAAAGTTTGCGAGAAAAGTTGGTGTGAACTTTTAAAAAATGCCAAAAGTACGGTCGAATTTTCAGAGCAAAGTAGAAAAAAAATTTCAAAGTTTTTGTTAAGTTTGAAAAAAAATCCGGATTAAAAAACTAAAAAATTAAACAATTTTTTTCAAGCCCCCTAACCCTAAGCCGGTACCGGGGATACTTTTCGCGCTGGGCGTTTTTCTTCGCGGATTTTCTCACAGCCACCTTTTTTATCCGCGAACATTTTACACTGTCGACCTCTCCCATTTCCTTTTTTGCGTGACGCGCTGATTGGTCAGTCATGCTAATTGGTTAATTAGCATTTTACATGCTGATTGGTTAGTCTTATGCTGATTGTCATTTGACCTCAGATTATAATTGACTAATCCTCATAAGCTAAGGATATAAATTGACCTTTCCAACATTACGGCATCATTTTCAGCGTAAAAAACTGGTCTAGAAATGTTTCAATTAAACAATTGAAGTTCAGGCAAGGCGAAGAGGGGTTTTGGGTTTGCACCACAGGCATTTCCCGCAGCTTGAGTCTTTTCTGCGCATGGTCGGACTTTTCCCACAGAAGGGCTTTTTTGTTTGCCTGATTTGAGTTTGGCGCGCTGGTTGGTTACCTTATGGTGATTAATTGACAGTTTAACATTTGATGTGCTGATTGGTCAGCCAAATACTGATTGGTTATTTTGACATCAGACTTCTAATAAGCTCAGGATATAAATTGACCCTTCCGAATTTTACGGCACTTTTGCAGTGCAGAAAACTGGTCTAAAAAACCGCAAATAGAAAAAACGACGAGGCTGCAAAGAGTGTTTTTGAGTTCACATCATCGCTTGAAACGCCACATGCTGTTAGGCTAGAAAACACAATGATGGTTTTTAAGAACAGATGCACACATATATGATATAAGTTTGCGAAGCCTGAGGCACACGAACAGTGCTAATACCAGTACACAACAGAAGCAATCACTGCAGAATTCAACAGTTGGTTGGGCTGTATTGCGTTGTGGAGTGTCGACTTACTGCCAATCAGTGTGGTGTTCTGTTTGCATGTGGATGCAACAGACTGCTTCAGTGGTCTTTTGAGCGCGTTCGCCTGCTTTATTGACTTCATGGTTGTAACGTTCGCCGCTGGCCGCTGCTTGGCACTTTGTTGTGAGGTTAGCTATGTGGGTTCATTTGTTTTACCTTTTTTCAATTGCTACGCTATTTACTCATTTGCCGTTTCAGTTGTGGATCCTTCAGAATCATATGCAGTGGTTAGCTGAAAGAGATATTCATGCTTAATTGATTTGGTTTTAACATATAGTTAACAATTTCAACCCTGATGTCGCACAAGCAGTACGGTGTATGTAGTTGTGATCGGTTCCACTTTTATTTTGTATTGAACGTTTTATCATACCATGTTGGAAGACACTGGCAATTTGTATGCAATAGAGATTACTAAACTTTTCTATCACAACTGAAGAAAGGATAACACAACAGTATAAATTAGTACTCTCCGTGTTTCAAATAATTTCATGCAGTGGTTGGTGTTCACTCAACGTTAAAACTTCACATATACAACGACGTACACGACAGAAAAACCAATAGTCGTAAATTAAATCAAAGCCAATTCTAGACATGATAAATACATATCATTCTAATGACCGAAATGAATTGCCAAAAATGAGAATAAACACCGACATAGACAGTGAGAATAGAACCGAAGATATGGCCATTGACTAGACAACTATGAGTTGAGTCGAACAACAACAAGGTACGTATTAACAACTGTCGTGCAAAAAGAATCAAGCAACTTGGCATCAAGACGACGTTTGTCATGCAGAAAATGTTCGAATCATTTTGGTAATTGTTTAGCTGAATCAACTGAATCAGTTGAAACAGCACGGGAACAGTAACTTCAGATCTTTATATCAGATATTCAGAAGCCTTTAACAAAGAGTTCGCAGTATCCCTGATAGTAATTTATTATTATTGAAAATTGTGTTGACCATATGTTTCGAATATCTCGATTGACATTTTTTCACATTTGTAAATAGCCAGAAAGAAGAACTTCTGATTGTTGTGGGCAGATTTTTAAACTGGAAAATCGATCATCGTTGTTTTGTGAATTCTTTTTGGCATGTAAGAATTGCATCATTTTAAAACCTTTTATTAGGTTTCGTCATCAAAATTCAAGAACTCAAGTATAGTGTGCGATTGTTAGGGTGCATGTTATCGCGATTCATGCAGTGTCTCCACCAAGCTGAGCGTCTCCGTCGTGTGGTACCACTGCCAACCGAATGTCGCCTTTCTGTGTTTGCAACATATCGACAGCCTCTTGATGAGAGAGTCCGACAAGAGATCGATGATTAACAGCAACAATTTGGTCGCCTTGGTTGAGCTGGCAATTTCGAGTTGCGCCGTAATCGAACGTCCTCTTGATAATGACTGGCAACATTGACTGCTTGTTGCTGGTACCTCCTACTATTGAAAACCCGTACGACTCGTCGATTCGTCGATGGAACTCAATAATGCGTGGCATCGACGGACTAATTTCAGTTGAGCAACTGAAATAAAAAAGAATCAGTTTATTGCATGGCATGTCATTCACACTGGAATAGTTTGCAGTCAATAGACCGTACTGAAAACACAGTATGACTAACACTATCAGGATTAGAAATTGAAGAAAGTTCACATTTAACCCAATGTTATCATTATGTAAACATTTCATGCGCATCCAAATCGAATAGTTTGATGCAAGCAGTAAGAGCAGATAGAAAAGTAAAGGGGAAGACAGACACATAGTTCATTGCAAAAAACTGGTTTCGAAATTTGTTAATTTGGTGCAAGGAAAAGATTCTTTGCTAGGGAAAGAAAGCGTGATCCCTTTACGGGTTGTTTAAAAAACCCTCAAAACAACATAAATCAATTGACTTATTTGCAGCAGACAACATTGTGTGACTATGGAATGGCATGCATTTATCAAAATATTCCACCTACACAAGCGTGCCGTTGACAGCAATTGGTTTTGGTTGCACTGAGGGCAAAAGCAGACAGAGAGTGATTTATTTTCAAAAACTGTCACAACGTTGAGACAAAGAAATCATGCACATTTTGTTTAGCAATTTTTAACTCACCGAAGTACGGTACGAAAATGGTCGGTGGAATGTTTTGACAGTCATTCGTTTACTGAATGTCAGTTGGACCTGGAGCAAAATCATGTCACATCACAACAAATCAGCAATCATAATCTGCAGAACCTGAACTGCTTCTAAAACTACGTTGTGTACAGGTACTGTATCCAACACAAGCTTTATATAAACAACAAAATGGATGGCATTTTTGCGAAAAGTACCATCTACCGATAAGTATTTGCGAGTACATGTGTGATTGGAATGGGATTGCTAGTCTAATCATTAGATGCATAATATCATGCGGCTGCGCGAGCGAGCGGACAGCGCACCACTCATTATGTGAGTGAACCCGGACCTACGCGCGTTTTCAAAATTTGCTGGCTGGCCTGCAGCAATCGGTATATACAATAGTGTGCACACGAAGAAACCTACCAATGTTACAAACTGTGCCGAAGAAAAAAAATTCGCCAGACGCCACAAAACAATTCAGTCGTTAATTTTGTTCACTACAAACAACGTTTTTTACTGATAGGCTAATAAATTTTAAGGGGGCAATCTCGGTTTCAACTGATGACCGGTGGGGCATCTGCACTGAGGATAAACGCTTAGGCGTTTATGGCGCTCAGGGATTGCATCAAGTCAGGTATTGCATTAAAGCGCTGAACCGTATCCGGACCTTTCCCGCGCAGACCTTTCCCGCGCCGGACCTTTCCCGCGCAGACCTTTCCCGCGCGGACCTTTTCCGCAGCGGACCTTTCCCGCGCGGACCTTTCCCGCGGCGGACCTTTTCCGCGCGGACTTTTCCCACGCGGACCTGTCCCGCAGCGGACCTTTCCCGAAGGCGGACTTTTCCCGAGTCCCGCGCCGTGTTTCTGTTAGCGTTTTATGGTTCGTTTGTTAAATCGTTCGTTTTCCAGTGTATTTATTTGTTGAAATTTCAAAAATAATAAAACTTGAGCAAAATGTATTTTTCAAAAATCTGAAAAAATGTAACTCAGTCATTTAAAAGAAATTCAACTTTAAAAATTTCAAATTTAAAATATTGTAAAAAAATTAAAAAAATTCAGATTTAAAAAAAAAACATTTTGCTCAAGTTTTATTATTTTTGAAATTTCAATAAATAAATAAACTAAACACTGGAAAACGAACGATTTAACAAACGAACCATAAAAAGTTAACAGAAATCCGCGCGGGAAAGGTCCGCGCGGGAAAAGGCCGCGCGGGAAAGGTCCGCCGCGGGAAAAGTCCGCCGCGGGAAAAGTCCGCGCGGTAAAGGTCCGCGCGGGAAAGGTCCGCGCGGGAAAGGTCCGCGCGGAAAAGGTCCGCGCGGGAAAGGTCTGCGCGAGACAGGATACCGCGGCGGACATGTTGTCGGACAGGACACCGGACACAACTTCGGACATTTTTATTTACCGATTTACGTGCTGCTTATGAATGAGTGTGAATGAATTTCAAGAAGTCTATAATAGAAAATTTATGCGCCGAAGAACTTTTACTGTTGGATGAAATTTGGATGAAATTTGTGTAAAAGTTTCAAAATACCGTATTACCTCTATTAAACCCCCCCCCAAAATTAAACCCCCCCCAAAAATAAACCCCCACCCCCTCGACAAGTTTCCAAATAATCCCCCCCCCAAAAATAAACCCCCATGGGGGTTTATTAGAAACCTGTTTGAAACACATACCTAGCGAATTCAGTGGCTGAATGCAGTGACATTGGTGAAATTGTGCTACCAAAGGCCCCAAAGGGATGAGTTGGCGGTAATTTCATTACAAAAGGCTGTTACCAAAGGAAATCTCTGTGAAAAGTAGAAGTTTCTGCGACTTCCTTCCTGCCATGGAAGGTATTTTTGCCATTTTGCCCACCCCTAAAAATGGTTTCCAAATAAACCCCCCCCCCCCCAAAAATAATCCCCCCCCCCCAAAAATAAACCCCCACCCCCAGAAGTCGCTGAAGAAATAAACCCCCATGGGGGTTTAATAGAGGTAATACGGTAAATAAATTTAAGAATGTCGCTCTGCAGGGATGCGAAAAATGCTCGCGTGTTGGTAGTGATGCTTTTAATTATCATACGGATGCGAGGCTCGAGTGGACAGCGCATCACGCACTACATGATGATTGGACCCAGGGCAACGCGCGTTTTTCAATATTTACTCGGTGTTCTGATGCGATCAGTATTTGAGCAACAAACTTTTCAGAAACTGCAAGTAAAATCGCGCCCAGTAGGTTGCCGCGAGGCGTGTCTTGTTTCGTAGAATGTTTGTCTGTCTCGTCTAGTCTCGCCAATTTTTTAAAAGGCTGTGTCGTGTCTCATTTTGTTTTGCGACCCTTTGTCTCGTATTTCGTTGTCTCGTGTCTCGACGCGTGGAAACCCTGTCGCGCGTCAACCCTATCTTGCCGAGTGATGGAAACCCGCAAATCGTAGGAGCCGTACGACAGCAATCGATAGCGATCCAAAAAAAGTCAAAAGTGGCGTATGATGGCGCTCAAGTTGTTAAGGGTTGAATATAGGGATCAAAAGTTTTTCCTCAATACTGTAAATGACTCAAATAAAAGTTAGAATATTAGAGAATAATGCGCTCTCTGCGGAATATTGTTAAAAAGTAAAAGTTTTGTGCTAATTAAGAACACAAAAATAAGAATCGTATACAATAGGTCTGGCAGGTCGGCGCTTCAATTTACTTCATGCAATGCATCAAAATACTGAACAAAGTATCAATAACAATTTTGAGAGTGGTTTTTCAATATTCGTCAAACCAAAATAAGTGAACATAACAGTTGATGTTACTATTTACAAAGCAATATTGTATACCTTCTAATAGTTCTGCGACTAATGCAATTAAAAATTGCACGCATAGATAGATAATCAGTTTTGTGCTAGACGCGGTAACTCAAAATTGGTGAAGTGGCCGCAGTTCCTGAGATACAAAAGAGTCTTGAGCATAAAAACAGCTTTTCTCCACGTCTGCAAGCTGAATGTGATGTTGGTGCTGCATCTACATGTTGGTACGGATTAACCGAGTAAACATGGCAGCTTTTTTCAGGGTGCAAGGAGCGCGCGAAATTTGAATGAAAGAAAATAGACGTTTAGAAACCAACATGTGTGCCAAATTTGACGTGTTTTTTCAGACCAATGGATTCTTCGTGCTATTATGTTCATTCTTGCTCCCTTGAACACATGATTAGGAGTTATGTTGGCATTTTTGAAAAAGACAACTCCTAGTCTGCGACTGATCCCGCCTTGACGGGCTGCCTTTTTTATTCGGCCATACTGTATCTAATGGACATGGTAACATGGACCATCCAAGATTTCGAAACTTCGAAAGAAAGACTAAACGTATTTAAATGATTCATATTTTTGTGTTCTTATTAGCACATAACTTTTACACTTTTCAATTATATTCCGCCTTTTGTATGCGCAGAGAGCGCACTTTTCTCCAAAGTTGTAAATGGTCAGACAACACTGATGGCAAGCCAAATCCAACCCGAAATAGAAGAAACAAAACAGGCAAAATTGGATTGAACGTGCTCATTTTCAGAATTTTGTATGCAGTAGTAAATGACTATCTACAATTGCAAAATCAATATGTTCAACAGGTGCGACAAGCTTGAATGCAGAAAGGTACTTACCCTTCAACAATTGCTGTTGGTCGTGCAATTTGAAGGTGTAGTATGTTACCACTGTTTTTCACAAACTCCACTGCGCTCGCTTGATCAGTGACAATTTGTCCATTGACGGCCATGAGTCGATCACCTAGTTTCAGCACAGACGCTGCGGCACTGCCGTCTTGCAATGACGTGATAAGTATTCCACGCGAACGACGTCCGATCCCCATGCCAAGCGTCTGACCAGCGACCTTGCGCATTTCAACCATGAGAGAATCGCTTCCTTCTTCGAGTAGGCTATCGATTAACGTGATATCCTGTGGTTTTAATTCAGCAATTATTTCTCTTCCAGGGGTGTATTCTGTTGATGCGGAAGCTGAATTGGTGGCAGTTGGGTCTGAAATTTCTGTTGCTGTGCCAACTTTGTCTGGTATCGGGTAGTTTGGTTCAGGGGTAGTTGACTGCGTGGGGGTGGTACCGGTAGTTTGTTGCTCAGGAACTGTTTGCTGGTGTGCTCCAGTGCTTGAATGTTCTGATACTGTCACAGAAATAGGTGGTGAGTCAATCGTAACTTGCGGCACCGTTGATGGCCCCAATGTGCCACGTGCGCTTGCTTGGCGACTTGGCGGATTTTCAAGTGACACCGATGGACTGGTCGATGGTGTGTGTTGTTGTAAACCGGCTTGTACGGAACCAATGGATGATTCAGGATCGTTGCCTTCAACCGTTGCGTTGGCGGTCTTTGGTGGTTGTGGTTCAGGTGTGCGCGTTTGGTTTGAATCTTGAGGAAGACTTGCCGCAGTATGTTCTGGAGCAGTCTTTACTGTTGTCGCTTGCTTAGCACCTTCAGTCAACTTCCAACGCCCCACTTTCAGATGCACGACCCCAGTGCACGTCTGAAAAACAAAAACTTTATGTTGAGTTTATGTTGAGGTTTTGAGACAATCATGTCAACAATTAAAATGAAACTTGCTTTTAATATTGTTGCTACATCTTCTTGCATCGAATGCGTTACATCCTGTGTGTTAACGGCGAGTATTTGATCCCCTTGCATGAGACGTCCGTCGGCGTCTGCAGCTCCACCTTTCACTATTTCAGACAAGTAAACGCCAGGTTCGGACTTTCGACCGACGATACTCAAACCGAGACCTTTGCCTGGTTTCTTTTGAAGCTCCACTTCGAGCACGTTGTAAATTTGTGTCGGATCTAGTAGACTCATTTGCATTGCAACATCACGATAGACTATAAGGCGCACGTGTGAAGGGGTATGCCGAAGCATACTAATTGCTTGTTCATGAGCAACGCCTCGTAGTGATTGTCCATTTACCTGAATGGTGTTGAAACGATGATAGTTTCAAATCAGCTGCACGGATTATGGATAAAACGCAATGCTGCACAGCAGTACCTCAAGTAACTGATCGCCAGGCTTCAATCTGCCGTCTCTAGCTGCTGCACCGTCAGGGTAAACTTCGTGGATGACCACTGTTCCGAGCACGGTGTCAGATCCACCAACAATACTCAATCCAAGACCCTGGCCGCTCTTGTCGATTTCAATCAAGGTCTCCCGACCTGCGTCAACAATTGCTGTACTGGGGTCGGATTGTTGGCTGCTCCCCGAGGATTTCTTACGGGGTTCACCACCAGTATGTTGAGGGCTTTTAGTTACTGACACGCCCATCGGCTGGTTTTCTAAAAATATTTTGGAATTTATTGCAGTTGAACTTTGTGACCAATTTTTACCGTATTTTGTCGTACCGTCCTGCTTGGTGCCAATTGCGACATATGCTTTGGTGAGCGACGCTGCTTTTGATATCGGCAGCGTCACTGCAGGTTGTGCGGCTAATGTCATCTCCACTTCACCATTCTCGCTGACAGTCTGCATGATTTCAGCCACTTGTGAAGACGTCATATTTCTTACGTTTCGACCAGCAACTGATAAAACTTGATCACCCACGCGGACGTCACGGGTCTAAAACCAAAAGCATAAAAAACTAAGTACATGCGTCATTGAGTTTTGCTGACTGAAACCTTTTTCGATTTTTTTATTATCATCAGTTGGCTAGTTTTCGAACTGTCCACAAAAATCTATAATGCAAGTCGTGTATCAAGCAAATTTTGTGTTCATTTAGAAAATGACAGACAGTCAGGAGATAGAATGTCTGTAAAAATGCATGTTTAGAGCTTCAATATAATAAATTAGCACATTTTGTCCATTTGTATTCCTCGCTTATCTTCATTAATTTCCATTGCTCTTAGGAGACTTCTATTAGTGACTTAGTGTTAACATTTTTAGCAACATAGTTTCTCCAGAATGTGTTGTTTTTGCTGCGAACTCCCTCAAAATGCCATATGTTTTTTGTTCAATATGCACGTTGATAAATGCACTGCTTTTAACGCCGATTGCACGAAAAAGTGGGGGGTGTTTGTATGGAAGTGCCGGGCCATGGAATCATATTCCAACTAAGGGTAGGGGGTTGTACAACTCAACAAGGCGCTTCATTTTCACTTAGCAACCATACCCTAATTCCCCCTATTTGCAGCACTTTTAGGGCTTATAAGTCAAAAAACCCTCGATTTTTTTCCATTTTTCGCAAAGTATACCATTTTCAACCAGCATTTTCAACATTGGTGCAAACAAGCTAGGGCTTGAAATAGTGTGCGTTTTGAAGATCTCGCGGAGCTCTTTCACTTACACGTACACTACATAAAGGGACTTTTTCCTATTTTCCGTGGTAAGCTTCGCAAAATTACTTTTTTTGAAAAATTTTGCTATTTTTTGTAAAACATGTTTTTGAGCTCATAAACACAACTTTTTGATTTTCATTTTTAGTTCTACAGGGAGGTTTTCGGGGTCGCTGAATTTGAATCTGAACTCAGATTTTTGCCCCGGGCATTTTTTTGCCCTAAAATTGGGCAAAAACATGTTTTTTTGCGTTTTTCAGTGTTTTTTGTTTTAGTGTTTTAATTTTATGCGTGGTTTTTATTTAAAATGCTATTTTATAATAGCTTTACAGCCGCTGTACTTGAATCCGTTTTCATATTTTGCAACTGACTACTTGCTTTCACCCAAAAAAGGGTAAAATGTGGATTTTTTGCTTTTTTCATACGTTTTCATTCCACAGTGAAAAAAAACAATAGAAACAACTTTTAATTTTAATTTTTAATTCTCCAGGGGGGTTTAGAGATTGCGCAATCCGAATCTGACTTTAGATTTTTGCCTCGGGCATTTTTTGCCCTAAAATTTTGCAAAAACATTTTTAGCGTTTTCCAGTGTTTTTTTGTTTTAATTTCTAATTTTAAGTGTGGATTTTTTTAAAAAGAATTTTCTAATAGCTTCACAACCGCTGTGCTTGAATCCGTTATTATATTTTGTAACGGACCATTTTCTTTCTCAAAAATGGGTAAAACATGGATTTTTTGCCTTTTTTCAGACGTTTTCGTTTCATAGTAACAAATAAGCTTTAAAACAATCTTTAAAACCACTTTCTAGGAGTACCCGAATGCGCTGAATCTATATCTGTAGTTAAATTTTACAATTGACCCATTATTTACCCTTATAAATGGGTAAAAAATCTTTATTGTGGTTTTTCTGTAGACGTTTTTCTTTTTGTGTGCGAACTACACTTGTAAACTGTTGTTAATTTGTCTCGGGAATTTTCTACGCCGCTGAAGTTGATCTGTTTTTGGTTTTTAAAACTGGCGCTTTTGTTTACCCCAATTTTACCCAGTTGGGTAAAAACTGTCTCTTTCACCTTTTTGTTTGAAACTGACATAGTGAATGGTTATGGCTGAAACGTAAAAGTTATGGCTTGAAATGATGTGCGTTTTGAAGATCTCGCGGAGCTTTTTCACGTACACTGCGTTAAAAGCAAGGGACTTGTCTGTTACGAATCTGTCGATGAGCAAATTTGTTCGCGAAAACTGAATCATTTTACACTCTAGATATACAAAATAACTTTTTTTCAATTTTCAGAGCCATCACATTTGAAAACGCCAACAAAATACTGATCGAGCAAAAAAACCTGCGGAGAAAATGAGCAAAATGTATCAAAATTGCTGAATTTAGAGCACCCACAAAAAGGAGTAAAAAAATAAACATCAGATTCGAGTTCAGCAAACCCAAAAACCCTAGTTCGGGTGGCTTGTTTATTTTTAGGGGCGTTATTTGCGAGTTTTACGATAGTTTTACTTGAAAACGATGCTTTTTGAAGGAAACACAAAAAAACGAAAAAAAAGCAATTTTGCAAAGCTTACCACCGAAAATATGTAAAAGTCCCTTGCTTTTAACGCAGTGTACGTGAAAAAGCTCCGCGAGATCTTCAAAACGCACATCATTTCAAGCCATAACTTTTACGTTTCAACCATAACCATTCACTATGTCAGTTTCAAACAAAAAGGTGAAAGAGACAGTTTTTACCCAACTGGGTAAAATTGGGGTAAACAAAAGCACCAGTTTTAAAACCAAAAACAGATCAACTTCAGCGGCGTAGAAAATTCCCGAGACAAATTAACAACAGTTTACAGGTGTAGTTCGCACACAAAAAGAAAAACGTCTACAGAAAAACCACAATAAAGATTTTTACCCATTTATGGGGGTAAATAATGGGTTAATTGTAAAATTTAACTACAGATATAGATTCAGCGCATTCGGGTACTCCTAGAAAGTGGTTTTAAAGATTGTTTTAAAGCTTATTTGTTACTATGAAACAAAAACGTCTGAAAAAAGGCAAAAAATCCATGTTTTACCTATTTTTGAGAAAGAAAATGGTCCGTTACAAAATATAATAACGGATTCAAGCACAGCGGTTGCAAAGCTATTAGAAAATTCTTTTTAAAAAATCCACACTTAAAATTAGAAATTAAAACAAAAAAACACTGGAAAACGCTAAAAAATGGTTTTGCAAAATTTTAGGGCAAAAAATGCCCGAGGCAAAAATCTAAAGTCAGATTCGGATTGCGCAATCTCGAAAACCCCCTGGAGAATTAAAAATTAAAATTAAAAGTTGTTTCTATTGTTTTTTTCACTGTGGAATGAAAACGTATGAAAAAAGCAAAAAATCCACATTTTACCCCTTTTTGGGTGAAAGCAAGTGGTCAGTTGCAAAATATGAAAACGGATTCAAGTACAGCGGTTGTAAAGCTATTATAAAATAGCATTTTAAATAAAATCCACGCATAAAATTAAAACACTAAAACAAAAAACACTAAAAATGTTTTTTTCCCAATTTTGGAGCAAAAAAATGCCCGGGGCCAAAATCTAAGTTCAGATTCAAATTCAGCGACCCCGAAAACCCCCCTGTAGAACTAAAAATGAAAATCAAAAATTGTGTTTATGAGCTCAAAAACATGTTTTACAAAAAAATAGCAAAATTTTTCAAAAAAAGTAATTTTGCGAAGCTTACCACGGAAAATAGGAAAAAGTCCCTTTATGTAGTGTACGTGTAAATGAAAGAGCTCCGCGAGATCTTCAAAACGTACACTATTTCAAGCCCTAGCTTGTTTGCACCAATGTTGAAAATGCTGGTTGAAAATGGTATACTTTGCGAAAAATGGGAAAAAATCGAGGGTTTTTTACTTATAAGCCCTAAAAGTGCTGCAAATAGGGGGAATTAGGGTATGGTTGCTACGTGAAAATGAAGCGCCTTGTTGAGTTGTACAACCCCCTACCCTTAGTTAGAATATGATTCCATGGCCCGCTAGACCCCCCCACTTATTCGTGCAATCGGCGTTAAATATTAACTCGTGCACTGTGGTACGAAAGTTTATTGTGAATCCACATACCATTGCTGTCGGTGAATCTGGCGATACATTCGTTATAAATATTCCGTGAGTTTCGCCGGCACTACCGTCAGTCAGTGTAATGCCGAACCCGCATTGTCCGCGCCGAACAGTCACTCGTCGTTCAGCAAGTCTTAAAAAAGTAGTTTTGTTGTTAAATGTGCTTAAATTTGTCAACGCTCAAATGTCTCGTTACACATACCTCGGCATCGCGTCGTCTTCCAGTAATTGTGTTGCAACAACTACGGTTTCAATTGACGTTGGATCGCTTTCAATGGACGGTGCCTGCAAATCTATGGAGATTTACTTGGTATAATCGTTGACAAAATCGCTTGAAATCTAAAAAGGAAATGTTATTGACTATCAGTGCACGCAACGGAACCAATATTGCCTTTTTGTATCCCACATTCGAATGTCAAGACTCTGAGCAGTACCAACGATATTTACCGTATTAGGTCTTGACAAGATCTTATTGTAACTTTTTTGTTACATCGTCAATAAGAATTACAGTGCGAAGAACAATGTGAGAAAAAATTGATAGCGAGTTGTAAAACACATGCACTTCCATGGTTATTGGGGTAAGGTAGGTTTTGAGGTCAAACACTATAAAAACCGTACTCCTCCTGGCCAAGTTTGACACTCGACTGTTCAAATCGTCGCATTCATTTTTAGGCATGCCATTTAAACTTTGAGACTCGAGAAACGTTGTTATATATTATTCATAAAGCGCATATCAGAAAGATTACATCATGCAATTTGATATTGCAGTGTTATCCAATTTAAGCCTATCGGCCTTTGAAGAGGCAACAAAGAGTTGATTACGGACTTGATCGCCGTTGGTCTGTTTTTCTGTTAGTTGTGAGACTTCAGCCTGTCCATCTTGTGGGGTTGTAGCTTTTTTAACTTTCACAGCTACTTCATCTCGGATATCCGGCCTTCTCAGCACAACCAAGCGAACGTTTGTATCAGTCAATTGACGGATAACAGCAGTCGCATGCACATGGCTTTGCCCGTATAATACTTGCTCGTTGATCTGTCCGAAAAGCATTGTTTTTGTTAACTGCATGTACAGCACATCTAAACTTACAAATTAAAATTGACGTCTTTGTCAGTTTCATTCTGAAGGATACCTCAAGCAGTTCGTCGCCTGGTTTTAGTGGCGGTTGAGCGGAACGTGCGGCCGGCAGTTTTGGTGCCATGTCCACAATAAATACACCCAATTTTGAACGATCACGGTGACCAGCCAAGGAGACACCCATGGGTTCATTCATTGCCCGAGTGAACGTCACTTCGAGTAGTTCTCCACGCAAGTGTCCGTACTTTGATGTCAGAGATTCTGAATGCAGTGATTTTATATTTTTTTCGATGTTTTCTGCGTTGATTTACTCACTTACGAGTTGGCTGTCCAATATCATCGAGAACATTTTCTCCAGGTTTTCTCGCGCGTCGATCTTCGTCCCAAGTATCCATATCCGGTGGTTCTGAGGTAGCTTTGACGGCAGGCGTTGCTGTTATGGTAGCTATTGGTTGGACCACATCGTTGTTGCTGCCGTTGAAGTCAATGACTCCATTTGGTTTTGGTATGGTAGCTTCGGTGTCAGTTGTAATTGTTGGCGTCAAATCCTCTTTTGGCGTTTCATCATCTTCAACTGGTGGCCTTTCTGAGGTTTCGTCCCCATGTTGAACAGAGATTATAGTTGGTGGTGCTGATCGGATTGTGGAAGACCGTGAGACAACATCTGTGCTGCGTGTTGATGCATCATCAAGGCTGCTTGCCATTATCTGCAAAATGGGATTTTGGTCATTTTTCTTACTGTGCTTTTTGTGACAGACGCTAAACTATTGAAAACGCTTGTGCAACACACGAATGAACAAATGTGTACTTTTATTTTGGCGTTTCAATTTTAGTGTGCAGTGTGTTTTTCTTAAATTGCACCGTGAATGAAGTGGTTTTTACGGCAGCGCATCACACCACACACGACAACCACAACACACGCATTCTGGTGCTTTGGTGCCGCAACGCAAAACATTCCTATCGTCGGTTTTATTAAGTCCGCAGGTCTTTCAGTTCTGTGCATTACCTTGGTCCATTTTTTGTGTTGATGCACTTTGAAAAATTATGGCCGACATTCAACTCATACATCATAGTTTCAATTGAAGCAGTTTTCTGTTAACGAATCACCGAATTTTTTCGAAAAAAGCAAAATGAAACTAAAAAACCACCGTACACACTTGCGAATAGTTTTTTCGAAGAAGATTTTTCGATAAAGGATGGAATACAGATTGCGTGTGTGGTGGATGCGCTTGCCCGCATGTAAGTACAGTAGAAGTGGCAGACAAGTGTTAGTAGTCCGAAGAGACCACAAAACGCAGACGAACGGGCTACAAAAAAAAGAAATAGGCCGTATCCAACTAGAAAAACGAGTGGTACATTGTTGTGTGTATTCAAACAGGACAGTGTTACGTTACAGAAATGTACGTTATCCGTGCCAACAGTTCTGTTGACCAGCTACTAAATCATAACCATAACCAGGCTACTACATTTCAGTTAAATAATCCAAGAAATCCTGTGCGTTTTTTGGCTGTCTTATGCAACAGAACTGAGACAAGAATAACAGTCAAATTTACGGTTGTCGCTGACATGCTATTGTACAAAAAAGATGTGGATCCGCGTTTTGCCACAAAAATGGTTAGCAGACATAGAATCTAAACAAAATTGATGTCAACGAAGCTTCACGGAACTACAGATTACGGCTTGTTGTTATAAAATATGCAGACACGTGCAGTACGGATTACGGAACGAACGGCTGGCTGGCATTGTTTTAGTGTGTCGCTGTTCCAGTGTAAGCGTTTTTTACTCGAAATTTCGTAGTGCAAGTGCCAGTCAAAATGAATAATCATCATCTTTTACAATAAATAAATTGAAATCATGCAATTGGACGGTATACAAATAGGACGGTGGGCAAACCTGATGAGGCGTCAGACTATGAATGCTTTGCACAACAAATCGAACAGGGTTTTCGGCACTTCGAATGACTTCAACTGCTTGTTCATGTGTGGCATTTTTCAAGTCTGTTCCATTGACCTGCAGTTGTTGATTACTTTTCAGTTTTACATTGTATGTAGTTTTGTCTTCTGTGGACGATAAGAGTTGTTGCACTTACACTAACAATTCGGTCGCCCATGCTAAGTTGCCCCGAGTAACCGGCAGGTGATTCAGGTAAAACACTTTTGATAAATATGCCCGACACTGTGTTGCCAGTGCCTGCAACGCCGCCTTTTTGAGACACTTCTACTCGACCACCGACTATGGAAATACCAAATGATTGGTTTGGCAGTCGTGTTAATTCGACTGTTCTTGGCTCACCCCAGAACTTGCATTTTGTACTTGTTCCATCGACCTGTAAATAAAAAAAAAGCTTTTAACCGTGAAAGTTTTGCATGTCCACATGGTAGCCAAAGAAACTGCTAGCTCTGGTGTGTAGAGGTGAGTGAAAGCGATTGAATTACCGTATTACCTCTATTAAACCCCCCCCAAAATTAACCCCCCCCCAAAAATAAACCCCCACCCCCTCGACAAGTTTCCAAATAATCCCCCCCCAAAAATAATCCCCCATGGGGGATTATTGAAACCTGTTTGAAACACATACCCAGCGAATTCAGTGGCTGGTTGCAGTGAAAATGATGAAATTGTGCTACCAAAGGCCCCAAATGGATGAGTTAATGGTAATTTCATTACAAAAGGCTGTTGTAAAAGGAAATTTCTATGTAGAATAGAAGTTTCTGCGACTTCCTTCCTGCCATGGAAGGTATTTTTGCCATTTTGCCCACTCCTAAAAATGGTTTCCAAATAAACCCCCCCCCCAAAAAAAATAAAGCCCCCCCAAAAATAAACCCCCACCCCCAGAAGTCGCTGAAGAAATAAACCCCCATGGGGGTTTATTAGAGGTAATACGGTAGTTATGTATGAAAACATTTGTGTTTAGAATAAACCTACTGTGTATGTACTTGTTTTAGACTAGACACTGTAGCACTACATACTGAATTTTTAACTTGCCTGGGAGTTTTCTCCAGAGCTTTCCGTGACTGAACTGGCATCAGCGTGTGTTTGGTCCGCTTTTTCGTTTTGCTCAACGTGTTTTTTGTTAGATTCATTTTCAGTTCGTATTGTCGCATGATTAGTAGTCTCAAACTGCTCAATGCCGCTATGATCCATTGACATTGATTCGGTTTGTTCTCTGTTAGTTTGAACTGTTGACGTTTCATTATTATACACCTTTCTCAGGTCGTAAACGTCGTCGGCGTCAGCGTACTCAGGAGATGATTCATGTTGTAATTGTTTGAGTTTTGATTGTTCTGGTGTTGGTTCTGTTGGCTCTTCTGCAGCTTTCTCTTGATCAGTTATTTGTTCTGCTTGCATTTTGGATTCGGAAGTTTGTTGCAATGTGTCCTCGGCTTGATCTGCTGATTCAATCTCTGCACCAGTAGCTGACTGCGACATTGTTTCGTAGCTAGGCGACCGCAATTGACTACTAGACGCTGATTCGCTCGGACTGACGCCCGTCACCTCGACGGCTATCATCGATGATGGGGTTTCGACACTTGTTGTGGCTTGCAGCTTGGCACCTGATACCCAGCTTTCTACAAAGTTGCACCAAACTATTATCTTTTATTTTGGTCTTTAGGCTCAATGCGCGCATAAATAGGTAAACATTTTCGTGCATGAGCGGGAATTCAAAATTGGCAAAATGATCCGAGTCCCCGAAATAGATCCGCCGGCCGAGTCACTTTCGCGATTTTGATTTTCCGCATAAAGATTGAAACTAGATTCCTTTCTACGTGTGCACACGCATTGAGTCGATATTATATTTGTAGCTTGCGAATGATTTTTTCATTGTTGATTGAGGGACCCCGTTGATTTTGACCGAAAGAGACAATGGACCAACCTTTGATTACACTGCTGAATGCAACGTCAGTAAGCGCATCGTGTAGCACCGTTTGCGAGAGTTCGTCGGCGAGGGCTTGCATAGGATTTACTATTGATTGCGTCTCAGTAACTGTTTTGTTCTGACGACCAACGTAGCTAGCACCAAACGTTACGGTTGATCGTTTTGTCGAGTCAATGCCATGCACTTCTACCTGTGAAGTACCGGCATCTGTGAATACCGATTGGCTGTCAATGCTGATTCCGTCCGCCGACGAAGGCACTTGTACTCCCCGGCGATCCATGTAAGGCGATCTGCGCAAACACACATTATTGCAGTTAATCGGCAGAAAACAGCAGGGACCATTGTGGGACCATACGGGTAACCTCGTTCTCCTCAATGCTTTTCTACTACCCTACTATTTTCTCAATGTTGCATATGCATGGTAGAGGCATTTTGGTACAAAGATTGCGTTTTCTTCAAAACATTCCAAAAGTTTTTATTGCTGGACTGTAGTTTTTGGATTGGAAGTTCATTCGTTTTTATAGACAAACAGTACTTGAATTTAGCGTTACTTACCGGTAGTATTTTGGAAAGATCCTGAAAAAAGTATTTTTTAGACAATTTTAGTCATAAATTTCTCACTTCAGTCAAACTCTAAATTACAGGAAATCAGCTGATTGGTTGGTGGTCACGTGATGCATGTTTTCTGTGTGGGCATTGCTGTGGGGCGGAGTTTATTTTGCACAGAAAGCATGCATACCGTAATCACCAACGAATCAGCTGATTCTCTATAATTTAGAGTTCGACTGCACACACACCAAACACTTCCTTACTTTGGCGATAATCGGTTGACGGATGCCATTGATGGTGCTGGTGACGTGTCTCTGATGTGCTGTTCTTTGAACCGTTCTGCATCCTCTACCGGGATGTATGAAAGACTGCAAACAAATCGATATTTCAAATATGACGTTCAAATTTGCTTTCCCCATGCACGGTATCTTTCTAAAAAAAACTTACGCAATATCGACTCCAATAAGACTAGCGCGTTTCAGTATGGCCCGTACTTGTGACCCGGTAACATTGCGGAGGCTTTCATTGTTGATTTTCGTTATAAAATCGCCCAATTTTATTCTTCCGTCACGGCCAATGACTCCAGTGGGTAGCAGGGTGCTGACAACGCAGCCGTTCACAGATTTGTCGTATGGCTCCAAGGTCATTCCTGTGACAGACCGTTTTAATTTCTATTATATATGTACCAGAAAACCATTCACGTAGGAAACTCACCGAGGTGGCCACGACCCTTTCTAATTTTAACGGTTTTTTCCATGTTTCCTGGCATTCTAAGGATGTCGCCGACCCATGCGCTACGACTCAAAGAGGGTGAAGCAGATGGTGACAAAGAAGGAGTGCTGCTTGGCGACCAGCTTACCATTGACAGGTAACTCTGAAAAAAAGTACATTTGTAAGTACCCCATGAAAGTTGTGGTCAATTGTTCGCTTCATTCGCAAGTAGGTGCGTGAACACGTGTTTTTGTGACGTTTCTACTCAATTTCTACAGTGTGTGTAATATACAGGGTAACCCAGAGTTATGGACACATCTTCATTTGGCAAGAAATCATATCAGATGTTGACCAATGAAGCTAAAATGTTGGCAAAGATACTGCAGAAAGATAGACATTTTGTGTACCAACAAAAATTTCTATGTGCGCTGGATTACAGGCATTTGGCTGGCACTAAAGTGAAAAAGTAAAAACGGTTTTTCAACTAGTTTTTGATTATTTTCTTTGCTTTCTTGATGGCTTTGCAAGTTAATAACCAGTTATTGTTATTCAAAATAATCAACGGATCTTTGAAGCATTTCGGCAAACATGCTAAAACAGTTTGTTTTCGCTAAAAACTGTTTTGTTCAGAGCCAAGTGACTGTGCAACCGTCTGTGAATAAGAGATCATTTCGGTTGCAGAACTTTTGTCATCTTACTTTGTGTTAGAAACGTATTCTACGTTAGTTAGGCGTTTTGGAGCTGATTAATGACTAAAAGAACATGTGATTGGGAACGTAAGAAATCAAATTTGCCCAAAATTTGTCAGGTCTGGGCCAAATGCAATTCAAACGGCAGTCAAGCACTTCGGTTCCTCTACTTTATCTAGACAGAGGTGAATTTGAAAACCATATTCACGACAGGAATTGATGTTCAAAAGCTGTGTTCAGCAAAGTTTCTCGCACCCAAAAAATCATAATGATAAAGATACAGTGAGAGTATGGGAATATGTAGGTAAAAGCTCAAATTTCATTATTTTCAAATTTTCAACCCGCAAAAGCTTAATGAATATAAAAAGTTGTAAACAAAATTATCCACTTTCTAGAGTACATGTACCAAATTTCAGCTTTACTCATCAATATTTGGTATGATTTCTAGGCATTTCTGAAAATATAACCATAACTCTGGACCACCCTGTATAACGCGTAAAAATCACTGCAGTCGGCTTTATACTAACGTGTTGGACAGATATTCGGCAAAACAATCGCCTTTGAAATATCTGGAAATTTTTCAGAAACTTTTTGAAGTCAAATGTGGAAAAGAAAAGAGAAACACTTTATTAGATGCCTTGAAAAAATAGAGTTCAATAAGTTTAATAAAATTCAAAGTTTTAGTTCTCTAGTAATGACGAGATGTGTTTTTATTGTGCGATTCCGTATTATTTATGTCTCTGCTGTGATGCTACTGTTTGCACTGAATGGGTCGTAATCTCGTAATCTTTTAGGGCAGGATGCTTCTGAAAGCATTACAAACAACCTGAGTTTTTAACGAAGCTAATCATAACAGTATTCACTGCGTTATGCTGAAAACAGGAAAGCTGTGCACAACTAATCGGAATACTAAGTATGCAGTAGAGAAAAGGGACGAAAAAGATGGATAGTACATCTACGTTTTGCTTCTGTGTCGCTGCAGCTCATAGAGTTATGAGAAGGACACGCGACGGTGTGTGAGAAGTACAAGCATGCAGTAAACGTTCACCTGCGCGGCGACTTATTTTTGAACGATTACATTCTGCTTTGTGAGTATAACGTTCCAAGCGCCGGCATGGCTGGCAACCTACATAGTAGATTCAAAGCATAGGTGCCAGTAGTAAACTTACTCCATACAAGCTGATCGGTTGATCTGACCGCAAAGACACAGTGTCGTGTGGCGTGTACGAATGGTAAGCCTGAAACAGCTAGGTGGGTTCAGCTAAATTCGGCATAGAGATCGGAAAAAGGTTCACAACACGAAAGTGACTAGAATAAATGAATTATTGAATTATTCATAAAAAAGTAGTGCACCAGAGTTTTCATAGAAACTCAGTGTATGGTCATTGTACATTGTTTTTCGCGCTTATACCCAAAGATCAATTTTTGAATTAATAAATTGATAGAAAAAATATGCAAAATCCGCGTTGACACTCAATGATCATACACGTTTGTAAGAAGCCTGCAAGAGCGTTGCAAACGACTTAATGCAAAGTTAAAAGATTGTAAGCGTACGCATGTGTTTGTCTAAAAATATGCCAACATTTGTATACGGTATATTTGTGATAAAGTGCGTTTGACTAGTTTTCCGTGTTTTCTGGTGCTTATTGTACTTGATGGGACATAAGGAGGTTCGGGTTTGTGGCCCAAGGTGAGGCATGGGGTATGTTCGATAAAATGTTGCGCTGTGCATTGTGTTTGGACATTATTATTTTGCCGTTTTGTTTTGCTTGTCCTTAATCAATATCGAATTTGGTGCTCCCAAAGCAGTTGTATAAATAGCGAATTTGGTGTGCAAAGCTTTTGGTGGGTTTGTTTGCATAGTTTGGACGGTTTACTTTAAGATATATTCGGTCAGATGATGATAGCCGACTAGTGTTACTAGCGTTCGCTTCCATTCTTGTAACGACGGTAAGCTGGAAAACGGTCACACATTTCCTTTTGTAATGTAGAGTCGTTCAAAGCACAATATCCTTGAAGTATGTGAAGAAAGTAGACTGGCAGCAGAACGATTGGAAGATTACGAAGAAGTGAGCCAGCGAAGAAAAACAAAGTATTTACTGATCTCACAGCACACACTGATGGTATAACGAGGAAACGGAAAGAATTTAAAATAAGTTCTGAGCTACATACATATGTATAGTAATTGGCATTTTTTACCTGTGGGTAGAGTCGTTTGCGTGCTTCAGCAGACCAATCGATGCCCGCTAACGCGCTTGTGTTAAACTAAATGCGTTTGAAACAACGTTATATAAAAATGATAATGAAAACGAAAACAGAAAACTGACGTAGCCAACCTGGTCGGTGCGTTTGCGTTTTGCACGTGGACTGTTGAAGCTGGATTTGGCCAAAAGACGCTCACTGCGCGAAAACAGTGGACTGTGCGATAGGATGAAAGACGCGTCCTAAAAATCAAATAGCATATACATTGTATAATAATATATATATATACAATTGTACATATAACTGACAGGGTTTTTAATTCAATTCTTTCTGCGAGGCTTTCAGCTTTTGAACAATGGCGTCTGAAAAGGAGAGGTTCACTGAAAGTAAAGGGTAACACATGTGTAATGAAATACATATTCACCGTGCTAGCACGCCGCTGTTGACTCATGCTGAGTGGTTGCTGCTTGCTACGGATACACCGTGCAGCAGCCATGGCGCACAAACAAACAGTAAGGCACAAAGTTAAAGCTCTTCAAAAACGTGTTTTTTTGTAACAAACTTAAAAAAATACATTCGGATTGCGGAACGCAACTTCATATTTGCTCTAATCCAGAAAAATGTGTTTTTGGTTCTTGATGATTATCAGACAAATTTTTAAGCATGTCTGTATGTTTGCGCAAATGCGCAAATAAGCATTCTGTTCTATACATACATGCGATGCACATACAGTGTGTCTAAAAATGAACTTTTCGTCTGCAAATCTCGTATGCCGAATTCCGCATGGACTAAAGCGAAACTGTCGACACACGCAAAATTGAAGAGAAGATTACATTCAACGATGATGGTTTTGAAATTCAATCTGCTTCCAGCAGTTAATGACGTGAATACTCAGCGCCTGAGCGGATAGTTTATCACACATAGACATACTACATTTTTTGTATATGCAAATGACATGCCTTCGTTACTGCGTACAAAAAACCTTGCACACAATAACTCAAAATGAACTGATTCCAAAACTACATTTTGACATTTGAAAACCCCCTGAGAATGTCTCAAGTTTTTTTCATCACATGAGCAAAACGTTTCGTTTGAGTTAAGTAGGTGTATCTGTTTTGGTGCAATTTGATTTTGAGATGCATGTATGTATAGTTTTGCACCGTGCACAATTGTCAACAGCAGGCGCGATGAAGGCAAGGAAAAATGAAGGGATAAATATATACAGGGCATGTTGAATAATGTGAAGTTGTGGAAGCCGAAAAATTTGGCAGTATTAAGACTGCAACCCCTAGAATGCCTCGAGTCATGAATGTCGAAGTGCGCATACATATTTTTTAAAGCGCTCTATGCATATAGTCGGACTGGATAATTTCGGGCATTAGCTGATTGGCTGATGCGTTACCGTAATAAGATTCAAACGCGGGCCGTTCAAATTGCACTTTGCTTTTTTAAAATTTTTAATTTTTGAGTGATTGTGTTGATGAATGTTTGGATTTTTAATGGACAAAACTTGTTTATTATTTATGAAATACAGAAACGTCAAAAAAGTATTTTTTAACGCGAATTTTTATTTTTTTCAGAAAAAAGAACGACGGCGACGGTGATGCGCTCTCGACGCTCGAAAAGTGAATATTCGTTTGAAAACCGATTGCTTTTCAAATTTCCCCCCCCCCGAAACAACTCATCATAAACAAAATTTACAATTAAAAATCAAACACAACTAGGGTTGGTAAAAAAACCGGACCCTTGCCACAAAAGCTTCTGCAAAATGATGCTTCACCAGTTCAGTTCGACACAGTTCACTGCACCTTTTTTCAAAAATATAATTTTACATTTTATCAATCAAACGAAGAATTGTGATTTTTGACCACGAAGTTTGAAAATTTTTAAGGTAAAAAACCGGTTCTTTATTTTTTCAAAAAAAAACTGGAAAAAAACCGGTTTTAAAACAGAAAAGAAACCAGTTTTTTTCCTAAACACAACAACATTTTTAGTTGTCGTCGTTGCCGTCGTTCTTTTTTGGAAAATGAATTTGTGCCTTTGGAAACAGCTGTTTTTACTTTTTCTGCATTTTTGAACTGTTTATAAACAATTTTTTGCAGTTTAAAAATATAGAACAGCAGCTTTCATAGCCAAATTTTAATTTACATTTGTCACCGTCGTCGTTCTTTTTTTCAAAAAAATAATAATTCGCCTTGAACTTTACTTTTTTTATTTTACTGCATTTCATAAATCACAAACAAATTTTGTCCATTGAAAATTCTAACATTCATCAACACAACCACTCAAAAATTTAAAATTTTAAAAAAAGCAAAGTGCAATTTAAACGGCCCGCGTTTGAATCTGACTACGGTAGCGCACCAGCCAATCAGCTAATGCCCGAAATTATCCAGTCCGACTATACGTGTGAAAAAAAGTACATGCAAAACAAAACATGCTCAAGCCGTGGCTTTGTGGCGACTTCATGAGCGTCTTGATAATCCATGGATGAAAACGTTTTTGAAGGCATCACTATTAGGATAGGATGAAAAAGGGAAATATAACGGAAAGGGAACAAACCTATGGACATAGACTACTTTTGTTAACGTGACGTCGCCACGCATTGTACAAAAGGGTACAAGAAGCGAGCACTATTAGCACAGTAATGCATAAGTATCCACACTGTGATGTAAGCCGCGAGCAAGATAATGCCTTAGTGTGCCAGTGTTAGCTGCAGCAAGCATCTCGGCATAATAATAATAATTGCACTAACAGAAAGCACAGCTTCGAGGGAATATGCACACCGTGTTCGTAGACAACCGGTGGCCATTATTACTGTGTTGAATACTGCTAACAGTAGACCTACAAGTATAGCCACAAATAGCATTGTGTGTGATAAAATGCTGTCTTTGAGTTGTGCGGTCACAGTTGCTGCACTCTCTAGTCATCCATTGCAAACGTCAGACGGCTGACGCTTGATGCATGTCTTATGTAGCGTTGTGTTCAGTGATATTTATGCTGTGTTGCTTTGCCGCTACGCTAAACGGCGGTACATGTACAGGGTGGTACGAAAGTATGTCAGTAGTTTTTCTTGGATCAAAAATTGATCAAGTAAGATGAAATTTGAAACAGACGTTTTTCAAAGTTAGAAATTTGATTTGAATTTGATTATTTTGCATATGTGTTTTACTAGTAAAAAGTTATTCACGGAACGTTATGAACGTCTAAGTGTTTTTTAAACCATAAGTTTTCAAAATGACATTGTAACATTTATAAAGAGTGATGGTCGCGGGAAACCAACAAGCTATGTGTTATCAATTTTTAGGTTCTGTGACTCATTACGTTTGTAGAAATGGAAAGGAAACCATTTTCAATCTTTTTGTGGCAATTCACGCTAACCTAAGCAATTTAGGGAATTCGGATCACTTTACCAATTTTGAATTGCCGCGTCATGCATAAAACTTTATGAGCGCATTCAGTCGTCTCAGAACAACAATAAAAGATTGTAACATTTAGTAACAAATGTTCCAATTTTGTTGAGCATTAGTTTTAAATTTTAGCTAAAATTTTTTGTTGCTTAATAAAGTCGCTTCAAAGTAACGACATACATGTACTTTTGGACCACTCGGTGCATGTGGTTATCTTTTCCTTCCACCTGCAAAAGTATCCGTTTGCACGCAATGAATGACAAATAGTTTAATGTCTGACGCGGCATTTACGGTATTCGTAAACATTGCGTTTGCCAAAACAACAAAACTGCAATCTCAACTTTTATTACGGCTTATTTTATCACAACGCTACATTGGCAAAGGGCAGAACGGTTAGGTTGACGAGAAGAATTTGCATTCGGTTACCAGAAAGAATTTGCACTAACTATTATTTTGTGTTTTTTCCCTGCCACAATCAATCATTTTCTGCGATACAGCCGTCATTTAATAGCGTATACTGTAGTTTTGCAGTAAAACTAAACTCATTTACACACATTCAGATGACATTACATTACTTTTTTGTCATTGTAAACATGTGGAAATTAAACCGAAATTCTATCCTATTTGACTTGAGAAAATGCTACAGGATGACCGAATAAATAAATAAAGCATTCCTTGTGTTCTTCATCAAGGAAAGATCAGTTGCAGATTAGAAGTTTTTCAAGATTGCTAAGAAATTCCTAATCGTGTGTGCAAGGGAGAAAGAATGAACAGCATAGCACGAATAATCAATTAGTTTGAAAAACACGTCTTATTTGACACAATGTAGGATTTCTTTCTGTGCGTCTTTTTTCTTTCATTCAAATTTCGAGCGCTCCTTGCACCCTGAAAAATTTCGAGCTGCCATGTTTGCTCGGCCGTTCCGTATTTTGTGGAAACGACAGAAAATAAGAGACATTGTGGAAGCTGTGGGATTGATTGTAACGTATATACAGCTGATACGGTACGGTTACGGTCACGGTAGGCTATCTAGACATGCATACATGTGGATGAGCCAAAATTATAATTATGAACAGTGGGAACTGCTTGTATTCAGAATCATAATCATAATTTCTTTTTTGAGATGCAATAAATTGAGCTACAGTAAAGCTGCGGTGCACAATTGCGTTTGATTTTTGCGAACACAAAGGCATAACCCACCTCTTCGTCGTCAATGGGTAGCGGCTTGGCAATGCCCAAGGCCACTGGTCCTTGTGGTGCTGACTTTAACGCCTGCACAGCGTTGTCAAGTGTTGCATTCGTTAGACTAACATCGTTTACGTACAGCAAACGGTCACCGGGCACGATGCGACCGTCTTGATGCGCTGGGCCACCAGGCACAAGCGACTTTATAACAATCACAGTTTCGCCTGGTCTCATTGAATCCTACAATACACACATTATCAATTGATTGTGATCATTTCTTTGGTTTACGATATGTATGTCGATTCCAACGTATAACTCACTTGGTAATCCATCACTGTGAATCCAAGTCCTTTGGCAGCTTTGTGCAACGTTATTGAGACAGGCGTTAATGACCAAACGGCCATGCCGTGTAGCGGTTCCAATGAGCGACTGCGCATGAATCGCTGCCATTCACGAGTCATTTGCGTTCGTTCGTCACCATTGGTCGCAATTAACAGTTGTTCTGATTTGGCCTGCCGCAAGTAAAAATGTGTAATTTTTTGTCACAAAAGTGCACAAACTAATTTGAGGAACACCGACTTTAATCATTCGATTATTATCGGCTGTTCCCAACGTTGACACCATGTCTCGATAGCGGTCACCAGCAGTTTGCACCGCGTCAGCAGCTGCTGTTCGACCAAGTTGACGTGGCACGAATACATTGGCAGAGAGTGGCAGTTGCGTCGGTCGCGACACCACCAAACGCACAGCAGCGTTGTCCGGCAGCGACGCTATCGTTCGTCGAACATCAACATGAGAAGCACTGTGCAAACGAACGCCATTTATCTGCAAAAATTGATTTTATTTTTGAACAGTCTCAACTAACAAGTATTACGCATTTGCAGCTTCCGCAGTTTTTTAACCGCAGTACCTCCAATAATTCATCGCCTGGTCGAAAAAGGCCACATTGGCCTGCCGGTCCGTCGGGATGTATCCTTTGAATATAATGATGTGGTCGTAGTTCTGCACCATTGATCACGTCAACTGTGCCTTCGAGCGATAGGCCGATACCACTATGAGCAGGTTTTTGCATGCAGCCGATCTTAAACATGATGATGTTGCATTTGACGTTGTGCTTGTATTTAGTTATATTGGTTTTAACCCCAGAAATTACTGACAATAATTTCTTGCTCATCGCCAACGATGGCAGTCCAATATCGGCGAATTTCAGCATCGCTCATTGGCTCCGGCCTATGGCGCATGCGCTCAGAACTTTGCGATCTAGAGTCGCGAGTAGGCTCCTCTGTCGAGGTAGGCTGAGGCGGCGCAGCTTCATCAGCGGTTTCAACTGATTCTAACACTTTCGCACTTGATTGCTTAATAGTCGGAGACGTGCTTTGTTGAGCAGCCTCAACGGACGCGGATGACTGCAACTAATTACAATACATTTTTTACTTTGATGAAAAACAGCTGTTGACATAATCAATGCAGCAGATGTACCTGTACAGGTTCAGGTTGAACGTCTACACGTTGCTGGTGAGTATCGGAGGTTTTTTGCAAATCTTTAGCGTGAGTAGCTGTAGCGTCGATATTCATATTGGAAGTGGGTGTAGCGATTTGTTGAGTAGCACCTTCGTTTGTGGAGCACTGTATGGTTGGCGTTGTGGTAGGTTCTGTGACGGTTGTCGCACGACTGGATGTAACAAGTTTTGAGTCATGCTGCTCTTGGGTTGTTGCGGCAACTGCAGTTGTTTGTGACTGACTACTGCTAGCTGCAGCATCAGCCGTTTCAGTTACAGTGGTTGGGTGTGCTGCTGCTGCTGCTGTTGTTGTTGTTGCTTCTTTGTTCTTATGAATGTCGATCATTTGCGTTTCAGACTCTTGTTCACGTAGCATTGCTAGACAAGCAGCTTGTGGACTGCCAGTAAGGAAACGGACCAGTTTTAAGCGAACGTGTTTGCCAGAATTGACGAGCAGACGCACTGAATCGGCATGTGAAAGGCCTTCCAAAGATTGTCCGTTTACCTGGCAAAAGGTACGTAATTTACCGCTTACCGCATTAATTATGGCTGACACTGTAAGTGAATGTTTGCAATTTTTGATGTCATCAACATTTTTAAAGATGGATATAATATGGTGTGCTAACGGTTTGGATTAGAACGTTGTCTCGAGTAAAGAATAGGAAAGGATTTTAAAGAAGCATTCTCTCAACGCAACTGAAACACGAGCGCAAACTAGCCGTTTGAAAACAACATTGAAGTGGCTGCTGTAGCCTGAGAAGGCATAAATGGTCCAGATTATGTTTGCAACTATGTGTTTCAACTTCACCAGTTTTCTAGAGCGGGCACCTTCTTTCTCAACAGACAACGAACAGAAATAGCTTCAATCGACACAGAATGCATTCAGCGTTGTTCTAACGCATCAAGCGGCATGTGTCTATTCATGGTGACGTTGTTGACGTGCATGAACAAAAAATCTATATGCAGTATAGTGAATCGCCATTCTACTCGTTCCTGTGTATTTTAGTCGGCTGCTTTTTCAGACTGTTACTGCATTTTGACTTGGCCAGTCTTTTCAAGAATACCGTGTATGAGCGCGCGCATGTCTTCTATCTGATGTTTTTTAAGCTGTTACATCTAAATACATTTTACAGGCGGACGTGCACGCATCTGCCACAGCCGGCTATTTACTTTGTTTAGATAAAAACACTACATAGTTTGCCTTTTCATGGATTTGCTTTTTTTCTTGGTTTACTCTTCTGTATTGGGGTCTGAAGCAGGGAAAGTGTGTAATTCTGAGTTGTTAAACTGACCCTTTGCTTGTATGTATTATCATTTTGTGCAAAGGAGGCAAAGTAATGTTCAATGGATCTGTAGAAACGCCGCACAGCTGAAAACTCAACGCTCTGTTTTGCGCCCGAACGTAGTCCGAATATCAATCAATCAAAATAATTTCACTCGTGAAAAAAATTGATTAATTTTGTTGTTTATTTTGCTAGCACAAAAGTGCCGTCAGATACGCTCAGTTTTGTTGCTGCACGCACGCAGCCGTGAAACATTTTTCTTATCTGTGCGTGCAAATGCATATTGGGACACTTTTAATAAAAAAGATAATACACATCTATCCGCATGTCATAAACTTGCATGTACATATGTATGTAGCTACATGTATGTAGCCTGGTCAGCTTCGATATTCGCAAAACCTATCCTTACATATCTAATGCTTTTGGTTATGGATGATTCTTAGTTATTTCAGTTACCTTGCACATTTTCAGCCTTGTATTGGTTTTAACATTTTAACATCAATTTTAGAAACAGTAGATGCAAATGGTTGACAAAAGTATTCATAGATTGAGCTAAAAATTAAAAAAAACAGTGGAACTAACCGCTAGTATCAGATCATGCACTTGAATGTTGCCGTTGCGCGCAGCAGCAGTGTTTGGCACCAAATTTTTTACGAACACGCCAGATATTTCTTCTGATGAAAATTAAAACATAAGAACAGCAATACAGTATGCGAAAACAGGTGTTAAAATTTGTTCAGAAAGATTCATTAATGCAGAAAAAATCAAAGACCGCAATTTTTCAAATTTCACATTTCTCCACAAAAACTTTACCTCGTCTGTGTACGTAACCAGCAACAGTGATTCCAAGGCCAAGTTTCGGATCACGCTCCAGCTCCACGTCAAACGTGTCAACTTGCGTTGAAATCCAGTTCGACCGGCAGAAGGTCGTTAAGGCCTACAATAATTCAAGAAAATTTGCGCGTTGTTGAGTCATACCGTTAAATTGTTTTAGTTAAATGTTATGTATGGTTTCGGTTTCAGTTTGAAATTGGTTGGTGGACTAAAGTAAGTAAAATGTAATTGTTTTAAGCATTCAGAGGGATTTAGACACTACATTAATATCAACAAAAATTATATAATGTAATATCACCAAACAACAGAAAATTTAGCAGCTGTTTTTAGTTGCGTTTTAGTTTTAGTTGTTGAGTCACATAAATTTGTTAAACAACCGGTGACGTTATTGTAAATAAGCCTGTGTTGGAGGCAGTCTGTAAAGGTTTGCGTTAGCCGTGGTTTCGTACACCATGTGCTGTATTTATGCAATGTGAATGTGTTGAAGTAAAAACGTTTTTGAAATGAGAGCCTTCATTCTCAGTCGATGCCTTGTCAATCAGTTTCTTGTCGCACTCAGCTGCCGGTTTTAGCAGTTCATTCCGTTTTCATCTTTGTGTTTTTCTGCAGTTACGTAGATGCGTTGAACACGTGCTGTTAGCACTTCAGCACTTTTTAGCGCAAGATTTAGTGATGATTTAGCACTTTGAAAAAATTACGTTGCGAAAGGGCTTGGGCTGGATGGTGGAAGATTAAATTTCAGTGCCGCTCAGTTTGAACTGTATGAGATTTGAGAGCAACGGCGATAGATGTGCATACATAAGTCAGCTACATATGCATTGTTACTTAGTTGTTATACGTCAGTTAAAATGAAAAAGAAGACTTATAGTGTCTGGCATGCGCTTTGTTCTTTAATGGTGGGGCAACTGTTACATCACGATGCATGCACAGTTGAGTATGGAAATATAAAAACGCCGGTTATGCAGATTACGGTTCTGTATTTGCCTGACGCGGAAGGTGTACACATGTATATGTTGTATGCATGTCAGAAAGGGCGAGCTTACTGTCCAGTGTCCACCGTACTGCGTTCGTCCAAAGTTTTGACATGCGCTTTTAATTTAACTTGCAGGCACATTGTACCCTTGAAATTTTTGCATGAACAATGCGCTTAAATTAGTATCGCTTCCACATCAAAATACACACGTGTCAAAAGTGTCGTTGAAACTTACGTTGAATTTCGCCGGTTTCCTCAAGATCATCTTGCGCACCTGAACAGCCAATCTGCCATTGGGCGAATCCACATAGATTGTCTCCGGCTCGAGATGCCGAGCGGTGGGTTTACTTTTTGGCATTATTATCAACCGTGATTTCCGGAACTAACAGTATTTTCACTGATTCATTTTTTTAGTTCAGCTGCTTCTCACTTCTTGCTGCCATGGAAGTTCGAAGAACCCTTTGTGATGTAACATGTACGATGTATAATCATTCAGTTTCTTGTGAGCACATGGGATTTCTAAGGTAACGGCAATATTAGCTGATAACCTGACTTTAGCAATTAGCATGGTTTCACAAACAAACATGCATGAATGACGATATAGGCGATATCTGATTTTGTGAAATATACAATTTTATATTGTTAAGAGCACAAATGAAGTTCTCAATAAGGGGCTAAAAACGACAACTTGGTAAGAAAACTTCATGTGATGCATTTTCGTTTTTTTTGCGCGC
The DNA here is from genome assembly GCA_030248135.1 of Theristus sp. LFF4_11. Lineage (NCBI taxonomy): Eukaryota > Metazoa > Nematoda > Chromadorea > Monhysterida > Xyalidae > Theristus > Theristus sp. LFF4_11. Next base: position 116,204 of record JASANC010003846.1, read on the forward strand.
CGACTTTGTCATGGGTCTTGTGGGGATTCCGCAGTCGTTATTGACGATATGTGCGACGCATTGCAAAAATGACAGCGTAGAAGTTTAACATGCAGGGTGTCGTAAAAAATTCAATGGGAAAAGCAGTTTTTTTTCTAAAGTATGGTTCAACAGTAAGATCTCAAATTTTAAACAAGGAGAAGTATACTGTTAAATGAAATGATATCAAGAAATGAAGCAAAGTTTGGCGCTGTTGCCTACTGTTTGATATTTTTAAACTTGTAAAAACTTAATATTTTTATGAAAAAACATCACTATAAAAACAGTAGCCTTTTCGATTTTTCTGCACTTCATATCATCTCGTTTTCAACAAAATCACGTTGAGCGTGAGCCCATGCTGGGGAAAGCGTGAGGTGTAACTTTATCTTTTTGTTCATTCAGTTTTTGGAATCTCCAAGGGCAACACTTTTCGCAAACAAACAGTCCAAACAAACGCTCCAAGCACTCGCAAGCATTCGCTGTTACTGTTCCAAGATATTGAACCAGATCGAGAAAAAATCCCGTTGTTTTTTCAAACACTCTGTACATGCACGTTGCAGAAACATATAACGCTAGAAAACAGGCATATCAAGCAGAGTTCGATAAAAGCCGCGCGCATTTCTATTCCAATCGTGAATTACATTTTTGGGCTGATTTTGAGTGGTATGTACACATTCATGTACATGCATACGGTACAAGTGCTGTATTGTCGCATGTGAGCACAATTTCAAGCCCCCGGAGACCTATATCGCGGCATGTTTAGCCTGCAATGTGTATCGTTAGTTGCGCTGCCAGTATGGAAGTACGTAGTCTCAAGAAAACGTGCGTCGCTCGCTGCAACGTTCCTTCTACTTATGGCTGCAATGTATGATGCTTGTATCCACAGATGTTGGCGCCTTATTGCAGAAACTACGTGTTGTTTAGCGTCAGGATGTACTGCACAGACGTAAGGTGCGCAAGCATTATTACTTTGCATATGCCATGGCTGAATCGATTGGAATCCGCTAGACATCTATAATACGGTTAAACCTTTTGAACGCTGGGTTTCGCTGACTTTTTACAGGGGTTGCTGTTGTGTATGGTAGCTTGGTTCGTAGTAAGCTGCCAGTGCACAAAGCAGCAAAATATGAATCGGCTCGTCGATTTGCTGTTGCTACACATGAGTGCCACTAGGCGGCATGCCAAACGTGTCGTACAGTGATCGTTGTGTGTTGAACGGAACAGACATGTCGTCATACCTTGCAATCACAATTTTTCAACTTATAAACCAACACGAGGCCGCATAATAATAAACACGATGATTGATGACAACCAGTGCCATATGCCTTGACTGCTAACTTTGTCAATAACCAGCTTGATGGCTCTGTCCACCAATGCATTTGGGCATTTAGGTAGTTTCGCAAAACTTATGGCACGCTATTTAACAATTTGCAAGAAAACATTGCTACGTACCGAAAAAATTACTAAAATCACGTGTTATACATAGCATAGTGAACGTGTTTTGTAGCCCCTTTTTCAGTATGCACGAGATTCGTCAAAACATGACATTATGCCAAGCATAACGACTATAATTGTATATAGAAACTAGCATCATGAAACAAAGAATATAATGATTCAAATATTTTTTACTTTGAAAACAGAAGAGCCAATTTATTATGTGCGTCAAGAATATTGTCGTAAATGCATGGATGTGTAGTACTTAACACGCATCTAATGTACGTAGTACCTACACTAGACGGCTCATGATTCAAAACAAGTCCAGAAAGTTCGCGGGATGTAAGTCAGTAATATAAATAAATAAGCTGCACAAAGACGCGTATATTGGCCAATGGCGGTACGTCTCAATTTAGGCCACAGCGGACTTGCGTGTTGGTTGATCATGTATGTAACACAGCTCACAACTTCTAACGTAGACAAAAGCAACATATGAGCGCAGATATACACCACCGCAAATATTCGCGGCGCTACCAAGTGGAAATAAGAAAAATAACTGCGCACTGGGGGAGCGCGCCGGCAGACTGTGGACATGTGTGTGCTCCATGAGGAGGAAATAACATGCAACGGCCGGGGCGGTGCTGGTCACCAGACCACTGAAATGACACGCGCATTGCTCTCGGCTCGTTTGCTGCCAGCCCATATAAATATTGAAATGTACGTACAGCGTGCCTGGTGCAACATGCACAAAAAGGCAACGCTGTGACTGAAATCCAACAGATAGATGGCGCAAAGTGACGGCCGCGCTTGCACTAGAGTTTGTGTTATGTGTTATGTCCAAAAATTCAATGAACACACATGCTGAGAGACATGTGCTTGCATGAAGCTTATTGTACATGTGCAGAAACATCTCGCCAGCCGCAGCTGTGCCGCCTCTTGCCTATCTTTCATGTGTACTTTTCGTTTGCTTGTCGCAGATGTTGCCCCATTTCGATCACTTGGCAAAGTCGAAGAGTCGTATCGAATCGCGGTGCAAAGGACGCCTTGCGTTTGCTTGCTTGTGTTTAAGGGCTCTGCTCAGCAATTACAAAAATTCCCATCTTCCATCTTTTGCATTATCGCTAGAAGATGCTGAAAAGCTTTTTTGATTTCCATACAACGACAGCATGTATGTATCACAGACAATACCTACGAAGCCGTCTAAAGTGTCTTGAAAACACACAGTGGCATTTCATGAGTGATTTTGTGTGGCTTGCTTGTAGTTTGTGCGCCAGAGTGTGTATGTGTGTGTATGTAGTCATTAGAATAGCGGCGTATGACGGCTACGCCTGTTTGTTATCCTGTGCGCACTGTGCAGTTTGTTCAATTAAGTATGCCGTGATACAACACAGCGAACATGTGCATGATGTAAGGTGCGTCATGCGTATATGTGGATGCATACAATATACGTAGTTTATACAAGATGGCGGGCTCTCAAAAACAAATCAGTTTTCAAGTGCAGGCAACCAAGCTGTTGCTGAGTGTTCAGAAACTTTGATTTTTTTGCGTCATGAAGTGCGAGCATTGCAAATTTATCAAGTTCTTGTTTTTGATTACTGTTGTGCGCTAGCATCTGGTTGCGTAACTAGAAATTTCTGCGGTTAAGAATGAAAACTGACAAAGTACCACACAGACAAAATTACTTTTAGCGAATAAAAATTTTGACATTGTGGTACATGTGTACGTACGTTTTTTCAGCTTTTAATTTTTCCAGCTATGAAAATGTGCGTGTTGAGTGATACTTTGCAGCTGTTACTCGCTTTCATACTACAGCATATGCAACGGACATCTTACTAAAGCGCCGCCATTCATGGAGGTTGAAGCGCGCTGACGCGCGTCACTTCGCTACACATTCATGAAGCAAAAAAGCAGCGCCCTTCAGCGCGCGTCAGCGCGCTTCAGTTTTGGAACATACGCACATTCATACGCACGTTCATGTTAGCGCGCGTCAGCGCGCGTCAACGCGCTTCAGCGCGCGCGTGCATGAATGGGCCTTAAATAAAACACGCTTGACCTTTGCAGAAACCTGGACGCATTGTCGCAGCTTTTCCTTCCTTTTACAATACTAGTAGGGATGGAAAAACCCGGGTTTTTATATTTTTTTGTGAGAAGAAACCGACTGAAAATTCAGATTTTTTTCTATTGTTAAAAAATCGGTTTTTTTAAATTTTGGTTAAAAAGCCGGTTTCTTTTCATAAAAAAATGGTTTATTTTCTGTGCCATCCCCAGATACTACCAATTCTATTGTACGTTTTATGAACAACTGGGTTAAGTATGTATTATTACCGTGTACAAGTAACTTACATGCATTAATGTATTCTCAGAAAATGGTACTGCCGCTATTTTTATGGATATTGCAACGAACCAATACTGTGCAACCAAAAAATATAGCATCCACTGTTACTCAGCGATAAGAACTCAGAAACTTTTAAAATCAAGGTGAAGTCGCGGTTGATTGAAGATACACGGTGTTGCAAAAAAATACTTTTTTTGAATTTTCTTATATAACCAGTCAACTCAATTTGGTTAACCAGTTTTGTAGCTTCCCAGGGACTAGAATTGTTCCAAATAATAGAGAAGTCGTGTAAAAACCCAAGCTTCTGGTTTGCTCATGTCTATATTTTGATTTTCAATCATATTCAGGGTGAGCCAAAAAGGTTCCAAAATCAAAATGCTCCAACTGACTTGTGCTGAGATCTTTCGAACTGAAAATTGGAACACTATTAGAACACTTTGAACAGTTTTCCTGGCCAAATTTTTTTCAGGATATGTTGCCATTATTATTCACTACAGCAGAATATCTTGAAAACATAAGAAATCGATAAATGTGTGAAATACAGACGGTTGATTTAGCTGTAACAAATACCAAACGATAAACGTTTGGTGGCAACCCGAGTGTTTACAACACATAAAAAAGATGAAAAAAGCAATTCGCACATAGTATCAGATAGCTTGAAAATATCGAACCCCGAATCCCAACTAAGCAGACTTTGATAACTCTGATGGTTTATTTTGAGTCTGAGTGTGCGCGAGTGGTTCTGTTCAAAGCAAATGCAAATTTATAGTTTCAAACACAAATTGTTTTTACTTTTTTCAATTCCCGCGATTTGCCACTGTGATTCATTATAGCAGACTGATTGTTTTCTGCAGTGAAAAATTCAGATTATCGATAACCATTATTTTTGTGTCAAAAATTGTTATTTTTTGAAAATAACATTGTAAAAATAAGCTGAAACGTGTAAATTATGAAAAAAATTGAACCAGAAAAAACTCTCCCAAAAAATGTTGGATGTAGTTGATTTTTTAGTTGTCTTGATGAGTTTCACAGCCTTTTTGAAGCATCCACAAAAGCAGTAGTTATAATAGATCACTGACCACATCTTCGAACACGAGATTTGACGCGCTGTCGTTTGCATTTGCTGGTGTGCCACTGACAGCAGACGGTGATGATGCTGCGTCGTGTGCAGCGGTTGGCAAGCTCGCATCGGTTGGTGCACCGGACGTCTCCACATGCTCCTGTTCAACCCGTTCCCATTTCCGCTTTGAACCGCGACTAACGCCATTGCTTGGTGCAGTTGTGACCGCAGGTTTGGCTGTAAACAGACGTGTTTCAAGCTGTGGATCATCGAACTGAATAAATGTGTTTTTCATTTTCCGTACGTAAAATACGTACGTACATATTGCAGAAGTATACATACCAACAGAAACTTGAGGTTGTTCAAGTAGTGGTGATGCAGCTGTAGAAGTTCCTGGTGCCGTTGTGCTTGCGCCGCTAACGTCTGTCGGCTGTTTTGCTGTTGATTGAATCGCAGCTGGTTCATCTGTTGCTAAGTCTGAGATTTCATCTTTCGACGTCGCTTGAGTGTCTGAGGTTGTTGCGAGACTGTTATTACCAGCTGCAGCGGTGTCGGCAACCAGAGGACTAGCTGGGGCTACCAATGGTGCTGCTGCAACAAGATAACATACATGATTCTGCTACATGCTTCATGTGCATATCAGTAGGCAATACATTGACACAAGAACAGTGATTAGTCAAACTGTTTTTTTGTGAATTTGAGTACATACCGACGGGCGCCTCGGCAGGCAATGGTGAAGACGGCTTTACATCGGCAATGGCAGTGACGGCGTCATCCTTTTCTGGTGGCGAGCACTGCATCTTCTGCACGTGCTCGTCAAAAGCAATCGGGTCGAAAACGGTCTTTGTGGCAATCACAAACGCACCGCGGTCAGCATGCGAATCTGAAGTGTTCAGTAATTGACTTGTTGTGTGATGATTTTTTGAAGAAAACATTTTGGACCTGGTTTTAGCTGATTACTATAACTGATTATTACGAAAAAACACGTAACTGGTTCGTTGCTTACCAATATCATCGTGCGGCGCTGGCACCGGTCGACCGACCGTTAACGTCACTCCTTTTGTGGTGTCTTGTTGTCTGAGTATCATTGCGACCTGTTGCGACGACATGCCGTGCAGATTGATGCCGCTGATCTGCAGCAAATGATCCCCCGGACGCAATCGTCCATCCTAAATAGATCATCAGCATTGCTTGCTTGCTCATCATGCTTTTGGTGCTCGTGTTACAAACGCAGGCCCCTATTCACTAAGCCCTGACCTTGGCGGCCGGTGCACCAGCGAGTACGGTTTTGACGACGACTCCGGTGCTGCGTCCACCGACGATGCCGAAACCGAGGCCGCTCTCGTCACTACGCAGTTCTATCACTTGCACTTGCGTCCAGTCGCCGGTTAGCTGAAGCAAGATATGCACGCGAGAGTAGATACAGATATACAGTAGTTGAATTTCTTTCACAAAAAGAAATGGACACAGAGACCATTGACGAAATGACGACATGACTAAGAAATAAGTTTCTGCACTATCCGTCCGTGGTTGCCAACTAGTCTTGTGTCTGATTTCAGTCATATCCGGTTTTGGTTCCACGGTTGTTTATTCGTTATAGATTTTCATGATTTCACGATTGGTAAAAAACCCACTTTCTGCATTTGTTGAAGCCATCTTGGTATTGGATACCGATTATACCGTCTTCCGCAGCAGCGGTAGTAATTCAACATCACATCGAGATAAACAATTGGAATTTAATTGGAGACTACTATGTGTACATGTATTGTTCTAGTACGATAGAAACTGGATTAAGTTTGCAACAATTCCCTTGATGAGAGATTCACTGAGCATGTATTGTGGATTTATTCACACGTGTCTGGACAAACGTGACGTCATTTTATTTAAAAACGCCCGTTTGTCAAAGTACAGGCACTAAAATTTCAGTTTGGTGTGACTGATTCGACATTCACCATTTGTTTACGGGAAGAAATCGGCTAAACGGATAGTCTGGTTTGCTGTGAACGACAAGCGCATGTTTTGTGGCACATGACGTCATTTCAGTGGGACACGTTTAAAAAAATAGGCCATATCTCCTTCACGGATACGCTGTACATGCCCATGCAACTTCAGCAATTTGTTCGAGGGCAGCAGTGTGTCCAGCCAGACAACTGCGCACTGTTTTTACGCGCATTAGTTTTATCTGGAACGACGGCATCACAATGAATGCCACGTAAAATGGCCAATTTGCGGCGACTGTGCGTGACACAAAGTTAGAAAACGGCAAGCTACGCTACAAAAAGCATAGCGACGCACGCAAGCCAGTTACTCCTTAGGTCAAATTACTGCACGCATAGAAAACCTCCATAAACGTTGACTTTCAGAATCGGCTTGATTTCTTACCGGCTGTGCAAAGGTTTGTGAATTTGCCGGCGCTGGTGGCAGCGTGCGATGCGGCGTTTTCGATGGCTGTGCTTGTTGGTCAGTCTGATTTTCGGTTGTTGTCATCGTTTTATTTACACTTTGGTTGGTATGTGCTCTTGTTGATCATCATTTTAACATTCAGCTATACCGTATTACCTCTAATAAACCCCCATGGGGGTTTATTTCTTCAGCGACTTCTGGGGGTGGGGGTTTATTTTGGGGGGGGGGGGCTTTATTTTTGGGGGGGTTTATTTGGAAACCATTTTTAGGAGTGGGCAAAATGGCAAAAATACCTTCCATGGCAGGAAGGAAGTCGCAGAAACTTCTACTCTACATAGAAATTTCCTTTTACAACAGCCTTTTGTAATGAAATTACCATTAACTCATCCATTTGGGGGCTTTGGTAGCACAATTGCATCATTTTCACTGCAACCAGCCACTGAATTCGCTGGGTATGTGTTTCAAACAGGTTTCAATAATCCCCCATGGGGGATTATTTTGGGGGGGGGATTATTTGGAAACTTGTCGAGGGGGTGGGGGTTTATTTTTGGGGGGGGGGTTTAATTTGGGGGGGGGTTAATAGAGGTAATACGGTAATTCATTATTTGTTGACAATTTGCTTGATCAAGTCGGTTGTGCAATGAATGAGTCCAGAAAATGAACCAATGGCCAGACCCTGCTGTGTCGTCGAACGTGGAATTAAGTAAAACATTGTTTTTGCGTTTTGTAAAAGTCGGGATGCCGTCTAAAAACCATTCGGTCTGAAATCGAAACGCAACAAAACAGTGAAAAAAAGCCCAATGTCCAAAAAAAATTTTAATTCAGAATTATTTCACCATGAAAAAGACAAGAAAATGTAGTCAATGAAACGGAATGGAATCCCGTTCCCGATAAAAAAAATATCAGGCGGACTGTGAGGAACCAGTCGCACTCGGCCAGTCATCTGAGTGCATATAATCTACAGCTATACTGCGGTAAACAAGTTACGATCTCTCCACACCACCACCAACCACCTTGCGGAACAACACGCGCCTGTACGATTCAACAGTGTTTTTGAGCGTCAACAAAAACACAATAGCTTTCAAAGAAACTGTACAGACAGTGCTGTAAGCATATGAATGCAATTTGAGTGTACATGTAGTGTTCAAATGAAAACAAAATGCAACGGCTAATTAAGGCATGCTCAGGAAACCACATGTACCATCCATACTATGTGTAATTATGTACAAAGGTAATAAAATTACTCGTTCTGTTGGCTTGCGAGCTTCAAATGAAAATATGACAAAATAATATTAGGTATGCATACACCTTTATTTTTGTTTCATGTGCTGTTCACATGTTTGTTGTTGTTCTTCAACACAAAGAACAAGCACTCATATTTTGCAACTAAATCTTGGTCCAAAGCGAAACACAACATAAATTCTTTGAACGTTACACAAATTTTCACATTCTAAAACAGAAAAAAAACAGAGTTTCAATGATGAATGTTGCAACGTGCATATCCGTATATGTTGGTGCACCTACGTCCTACAGTATGTACGTTAAAAAGTTTTGTTAACTGAACCGCCTGAAATAATAGAGAAAATTCGAAACAAAATTGGAAATTCTTAACTTGTCTCGAAAAATGTATGTTGACAAAATGCTGCTAGATCTTTTACTGCCTTTTACTTACACGTATGTACAAATATATGTTTTGGTTTTAACGCTGAAAACAAAGCTGATGACACGAGGTTTTGGTCGTTAAACGCAATCTGCATTGAACAATATTTTACAAATACACAAATGTAAGGTTTTTGGTATCGGTTTATTTACTACGAAGAGAACAGTTTATCGTAATTGATGGACTTCATTTGTTGCTTTCAGACAGCAAAAAAAATTACATATAGTCGGTGCTGTTGAACAAAAAATCGGCTAGTGTGTGAACAAAAAATTTCGACAATTTTCAGAAGAAATCACATACTCATGAACGCTGTTTGTGTCCAGTTGTAATTCATAACGTAAACCATCAATCAGTTCAAGTATTTTTACCGCTGACAATTAGGTGGGTCGGTACATGTACATACAAATAGCCGTTACTGTCGTGGAAGCAAGAAAGAACACATTGCATGTGCATGTAGTACTACTAGTAGTAGAAATAGAGCCATCCAATTTCACTGTCGCATGGGAGAAACGACGTTTCTCCGTAGCACACTGTTTACTAGTTGGTAAATAGAAATAACGCATGATTGAATGTAAATGGCTAGTCAGTCAGTCAGTCACAGCAATGGATGACGCCGTAAGTAGCAAATCAAGTACTGGCTGGCCTACCATCTTTTGAAAATCAAGGGAGTCAACATAATGTAAAGAACGCATACTTGTGCATGTTTCAGCAGGTTTAAGCGTAACAAAATGGCAAGTGGCGCGTGGACGGCGCAAGTGGCCATAAAATGAACTCTAGTTTCACTGAACGACACAGAGGAACTGAGGCAGATAGCAGACTCTGCAAAAATGGTGAATTACCCGGCTCCTGACAGCGCTCCCATAAAGCATGCTGCCATTCGTGATCCGTTCCGTTACAGTCGTGAAAATTCAATTTGCTGTGCTCACACACACTGCCTCTGCAGCAACTACACATTTCAAAAAGCACGTTCATGTCTAATTCAAGAACGTCGTTTGTCCAAAAACTTGCGACCACCCGTGCTCCAGGCGTTTCCCCATCACTTAGTTAAATACTTCTGAATGAAAATTTGCTCTTAAACGGTAAACACAATGATAGGATTTTTGGAGCACAAAAAGGTGAATGTATAAATGAAAACATCCAGCTATTCGCACATATATAAATAAAATACTGTTCAACACAATATGACAGCCGATACGCTCTGAAATAAAATACCGTGGCGTGAAACACGGGTGGTTAACGAAGGTTATTACTTCTCAACGGCGGTTGTACAGTACTTCTCTCATGAAAAGCTCGCTAGACCAGAAATGTTTATGAGAGCAGCGCTGGGGTTTGGTAAAAGAGCAACACCATTGTGGTCGTCGATAAAACACCTGGCTTGGTTTTGAACCTGAATCAAACGAAGTAATCTCATGGTCATGTTGAGTGGAAAGTGGCATTTATTACATGCATACCAAATAGGTTGAAAGGAAAATGGAAGGTGCAAAATAACCAATGGCAACACTTTTCAGTTGGAAATCGCTTGAAAAACGCGTTAGCGATTATTTTAGTGCCGTCCGTTTTGCAGTGTTTATGCTAGCACTCGAGCGATGCGAAACGACACACGAAATCATGCGAACGTGTGGTATCCATTATCAGCAGCACATGCACCACCATATATTTGCAATGGCCACTTTGTGCCTTGCGCTCAGTTGGTGGCGCGAGTACGCTCGTAATGACGACATCACAATTCTTCAGGCGCTGCCACTGAAACGTTGCTTTGTGCTTGTAGTGTTGCTGCGGCTCGCAACCAACCAACTACTCGGTTTTCTCACTGCGTTCCCCCCGTGTTCAATCTTCGATCCGACTGTGACAATCCTCATGGAGCGATTCAGAATTCAACGACATTAGAAAAAAGAAACGGACAATGTCTCAGGTGAACATTGCGGACATAACATTTGCAAATGTGTGCGGCACGACATCTACGGTGCACTATACGTAGGGACGCGCATACGTAAAAGTGTGTGTGTGTGTGTGTGTGCATGTATTCTCGCAATCAATACGCTTGCTGCTTGCTAGCAGTGTTGCAGCTGCAGCATTCTGATGGCATATCTATCTGTGCGTAAGAGACACAGAGCGCCAGAAGCACTAAGCTACATGTAGGACGCATCTGCACTCGTTAATCACAGCAGGCACGAGTGTGCGTGTGCGCCGCTTGTGATCCGTGCGCGCACCGAGCAGCACTCTCTGTGTGTGCAGTTAGATTGATAGACGCTGACAAGCTGCATTCACTGTCACTGCGCTGCTGGCTACTCCCAATCATTCAAAGTTGGAGATGCAGTCAAAAGTGCATGTATATTCAGCAGGCGCTGCACACCAGTCGGAGACATTCCATTGAATCTAGTTTGCTGTTTGCTTGTTCACATCAAGCACACACATTTTCTCTTTGCTCATGGTTCAGCAGTGCCACCGACGCTCATTTTTATTATTTACTGTGCTCTAGCTTATATCGTTTCTAGCCGCCCGGGAGCGTTCAATACACCGCCTGGACATTTTAAACGTGTGTTTTTCATGTTCCCAGTAAATGAACTGAATTTTGTGCAACGCTTGTGCTGGAATCCAATGATTCAGACACCCGGGAGAATATGTCGTTACTACATGTTCGTCAGTTAACAAGAGCAGCTGACAATGGCAGATGTATTAGAGTGGGCAAGATTAAAAATATATGCTTTTACCATATATGATTGCACGTGTAATCTGTGTTTCTGCAGTAGTGCATCTGTATTCAAATAGGTGCTTGTTTCTTCAGCTGTCAAATTGACGCGGTTAGTTACCAAGGTAAAATGTGGGTGCAGTCTAGGTTGCAAGAGTTGCAGTTGTTACCACAATAAACTGATCAACGCAATCGTTGGCACTAACCACCATTCTAGAGTCAGCGCTGGAACTGATGCTGGCTACTTCGGCAGAGACCTTGTGGTGCAATTGCTGCGCACTGTTGGTGACTGGTAGTGACGGCTGCTGCAACTGTAATGGCGAGGCAACTTTCGGCGGAGCTTCCTTCGTCGGTACACTGGCAACTTTAAGATCGTGCTGCGGTTGTTTCTGTTTGAGAGCAGTTGCGGTGGTGTTAGTGAGTGATGCTGACGGTGTCTGTCGATCGATTCCACCAACGATCACCGGTAATGGGACACGCTGTGTGCGTTTGTCTGGCTGTTGTTGTTCTGCTGTCGGTATTGCTGCACCGGTGACAAACGTCAGTACCACCACCGTCTTCTCGGCGTCTTCGTCGTCGCCGTACTCGCACTGGTCAGTCTGCACGATACGGTGCAGCACCTGTGCAAATCTTTAAGTTAACTGAAGAGAACAAAAAACCACGTCTCAATTATTGTTAGTTTTTTAGGTTTGAAGGGTGTAAAACCTGCTACACTTTGTTCTGTACATATTATTGTAGGTATTGTATGTATCTATACATATCCGCGGTACAGTTTCTCGCGCAAAATATTTCTCTTTTTGGAACTTGAATACTTAACGGTGTTGCTTAAATTTAACTGTGCACCAACAGTGCTGCTTGAGTCTGACGTCAACGGATGCAAATGACTGACCTGTCCAAGATTGCCAGCATTTATGGCCTCATCGTCGGCAATAATTTTCTCGTTGATCGCCACCAGCTCGTCGCCAACGTGCAATAAATTTGCGGCTCTGAAAAATCGTGAAACTGCATTTGTTATTCAGTTCCGGAAAGTAAAGAAGGCGAATGCGGTCTTCTCATATGGAGTGCGTCCGCCAGCGTAGTAAGCATCGTGAGATCACTCGCTGAACGGAAATTCAAATGAGAAACAGGCCATTGAAACTATACAACGCAGATAACTGCTGAATCTTAATGCTAAACGCGCTTTACGAATTCACATGCCTGCAGCTTCAACAGTGCGCCATGCAAAACTGAATGCAATTTCCCGTTGCATTACGCAGTGGAAAAAGAAAAAAATGTTTATTGGAAAAACGTTACGCAATAACGTACAGTAAGTAGTTCAGAGTTCAGACAGTCTTTGCTTTTAACACTGTATGGGTTTGCTAGGGTTGACCCAGAAAAGCGCATTAAGGTTGCCCATCTAGTTTCAGGTACTCATCAGCTAGTTGATAATAGATTTTCCTCAAGTAATGATAACAGTGACCTTCAAACGAACGAACGAACCGTAATTTAGGCGATGTTTTTTAGCTTAGGGCTAACCCAGAAAAGCGTGCAGAGTTTGAAAAGTACAGAAGAATGAACCTTTAATTTTCTTGGTTTGGTTTGGTTCGGTGAGGAAAATACAACATGTACCGTTATGACGATGTAGTAGCAAGAAAAAATCAACCAATAGCAGTCTCGTTGACAATGCGTACAAATGCGGCAGTACAATGTATAACGGACAGTTGAAAAACATATAAAAATATTTATGTACCACAATGGGAATGAGACAATAATACAACGATGTGGATGCAGATATACACGTACATTTGTGCACATTGCACTCTCGGATATCACGTGGATCCACGTACCCTTTGTACAATACGTTTCTTCAAACCTGTCAGAGCACACGAAATGTTGAATTAAAATAGAAGTTCGGGTTTGGTTAGAATAAAAAAACCGTTGATGTTGTAGGTAAATAAAAAATATGTACTGTATGTTTTTTCCTTTCGATGCCGATGCCGTTCTTTCTACTTTCGCAGGCTCTACAATCCGTTAAAAAATGACAGAGGTTCAAAGAAGCATACATTATATAGGCTCAGATACACCGGCGGTCACTGTCATCATCCAAGAGAACATGAACAAGTATAAAAAGTTTTCTCTTTGATAAAAAAAACTGTGTTTAAATAACACTTTGATAATTTTAACATCAATAACATCAATACGTAATCTTGATGAAAAGAAAAAACATCCGCTCACAGTAGAAGTGGGCCTCCGCTTTATGGGTATAGTTTGCTTTTTTAGTTTCTGTTACGGTGATTTTATGTTATCACTGTGAACAAGATTTTATGGCATACATTAAAAATTCTAGCGCAAAAAACTGCCTATGATACGAATATCTCACATGACGGCTGACACTAAGCCTAGAAACCAAAAACACAGAAAGGAAATAAATTGCATATTGGATGAGTTCATATGGAAATCTACCGAAAGAACAAAAACAGTGGCATGTCACGGGCAAGCAAACAGCGTCTTCAACGTGTGCAAGGCTAGCAGTTGATGTTACCCATAGATTGTGTCCGTTTTTGAAGCTGTGTGAAACAATACGACAAAACAAAACGCGACGAAACACGTTTGGAATTTGTCACGAGCGACGTTTTTGTAAAATCCATAAACCAGTTTATAGGTTCTTATTGTTCTCAAAACAGACTGGACGACATTCCATTAATCGCCGTAGTTTAGTGTATTTGTTAGGTATTAACGGTGGTTTCAAAAAAATGCTACATAACAATTAATAAAACGTTGATGTTAAGATAAAGATAGTAATAAATCCAATGCTACCACTGTAAAAATCAAGTTGAAGATGTTTAACTAAAAAATAATTTAGGCAAGTGCGAGCAGCAAAAGCGCCGGCTTGCATGAACGCGGAACGCCTCCGTCGCACACTTCACCCTCGCGCGGCTTTGCCCGTTACCGAACAAAACCATCCACACATGTATTAGCTTGAAAAATAGTGCATCTGAACGTTTATATAAATCTTAGCCGTAAAAGTACGTATTTTGCCGTCACACCATTGTGTGAGAATTGAAATTGAGAGCGTAAAAATAAACAAAACGTGCACCGACTGAAATAACTGTAAAACACAAGTGGATGCTGGTGGTTGTTTGAACGATTGGTGATACTTAACATTTGTGCATCTCGCGCTATTCTCCAACAACCAATAGAAAATCTTGTTCGACAAGTTCTGTTTGGTTCACTTCGAGCGATAGCATAAGCGCTGTTGTGGTTGACTGAAAGTCCCAACAGCGGTTGTTGAAATAATAACGTTTGTCATCGTAGAAAGGGTTTTTTGGCATAACGGGTTGTGTGAGAAAAAAAACTAGTTTCTTCGGCTGAAGTAAATGCCGTTTTTTTCAATGTTGTGACACACGATTTACTCACAAATAAATTTCTACACATAAATGCAACAATATTTGGCTTAATTACATTCTAGCAGCAAAACGACTTTTGCTGGTTGCTTAGCCGGTTTGAAGGATCCATTATAAATTTTACAATCGTAAACGTAATCGTTGAAGATAATTTTCAGGAAACGAAATCGTCGGAAGCGTTCCGCTATAGTACGATGTTACATACAGATGCACTGTATATTGTCATACGGACAGCAAAATGGAGCATGCAACAGGAGCGTGCGCACGCATGCGCGCCCACCACGAATTCCCATTGGTCGTCCGTGTGCATCATCACAACATGCGTGCGTCTGTGTGCTCTTTCGCAACACACGAGCGGCCAGCGTGCAAGCAAAAACCGTGTGCGCTGAATGTCAATGAGCACCAGGGCGCACGGACACGCCACTAACCTGCACTAATAGAACCAAACGTATGCTAAATAATGTGCATGCAAACTGGATGCATTCTGCAACCACGCCCATGAGAATGCGAGCAGCTTTTGTTGCTAGCACCGAAAAGATGCTGCTGATGCTGGTGCTGCGTCTGTGACGCTCGTTCTGTTTAAAACTGAAACAGCGCGCTGCACGGACACGGAAAACAGCGAAGAAACGACCCTGACGTACACTAGCTTTGGCATAATAAGCTAGCAGCGACACATGTACACATTGATGTGCGTACATTCGATTGCTTGTTGCTGGCACGCTTCACGGAGACACGAATGAGACATCTGAATATTACGCTTTGTGGGTGTGTATGTGTGTTTGTGCTAACAGGCGAAAGCTAAACGTGATACACAGTCGCGTCGTCATTGCACTTTCGACGGCAACTGCAAAAAACGCGCTGCAGCCGGCGGCCTGTGTAGTGCTGTTTAGGACACTCACTTGAATTCAGCGCATGGCCATGTCATCCGTCATAAAGAACGCATGTACTACACGGCTAATGGTCAATCAGAGCGCTTGTGACAGACGCGCTAACACAGCTCAGTCAATCACACGTCTTTTTATCATCAATCTCTAGTGATTGCCATTTGTTGGGCAGCCAAAAGGGCACTCGGCTGCTAATGTCAGCCGATTTTGCGGCACACCAGCGTGTGAAACTTGTGGTCGGAAGAGGACGAAAACTTTGGGGGCGTCGCAATGGGCGTGCGAATGCAACATACATGGACATGACGTACATGTACCTTGTACTGAATGTATGCAACCATGTATGCAAGTATGTCTGTGACTGAAAAACAAGCTAGTGGCAGCAGCCCATAAAGCATAAGCACACCAGACATGCAGCAAGCATCTCTTTGTGCAATGTCTCTTACTGTGTTAGTTTTTGTACCACCAGCAACGCAAAATGCGTAGTTCTATGCAGAATATTCGTGCCAGAAGTACCAGCATAAAGCAATCAATATATGCTCCGGAACAAGATATATACATGCGCAACGTGTAACAAAAACATTGCCGTTGCCATTGCGGCAAGTTGCCAAACGTACATATATGTACCGTCACACGTGTCACAGACTGCTTCGTCATACCAAACTGACAACTACTCACAGTACAACCATAATTGTGTTCATCCAGTCATCATTAAATGTATGTGTGCATTTTGGCTTTGCGCGTTAGTACTATACATGTACTAATACTACGATCGAAGTATATGTACATACTACATAGATATCTATACATGTTCATGGTACACGCATATTTCATGAACATTAAGTGCGTGCAAGGTTTACTTGGACCGGGTGTCTAAAAACTAGATTGGCACATATAACGGTTAGTTTTCAAATTTGATCCGACATGCAGATCTGAAACTGAAGAACACGTTACTTGAGAAATGATTGCTGTAACACGAATTGTGTTTTAAAATTTTTAAGTATGTTAAGTACGTGAAAAGTTATAAAAAAATCTCATCGCATCGGCTGTGCGTTCCTAGTTGATTTGTGAGGTTTTGTAGATAGCAGTACATAATACAGAATTGTGCAACATTAATAAAATACAGGGCGTCCCAGCTAGATGTACAACATTTGTTTTTTGAAGTATACGCGCGTGCGTTGACCCATGTTGATAATTTTTTCAACGTTTGTGAAAAAGACATCGGGAATTTGTTTGGCACCAAAATTTTTATGTTTCAGCAAATATAGCACAAGTTATGGCAGTTTTAAAAAAATACCTCATTTTCACAAAATATGAACAGAAATGACACGAACGGAGAGCAGAAAAGCAAATCAAGCACTCACAGAATCAAAATATCAACCGTCTAATTGTCTTCAATGTGCTGGCCCTCTCAACGATCAGTTTATCCATTCGTCTGTCGAAGTCCAAAACACCTGCTAGGCGTTCTTCTTCGCCCACAGTTTCACCGATGGCCACAATCAGCTCATCGATGGATGCTGGGTGGATGATAAACACGGTGCTTTACAGCACCCCAGAGTCAGTAGTCGCACGCTGTGGTGTCAGACGAACGTGCAGGCTAGGCAATTCGCCCACCGCGGCCGACCCAGCGCTGGTCAAACTGAATGTCCAGCCAGACGTGCACCGGTGCGGGCGGCAATTCAAAAAGTGCGTATTTTTTCGAATGCTTATAACTTAAGTTATATTCAACGTATCGCAATGTTTTTAGTGTCAAACAAATTCCTGAAGTCTGTAATACAAACGCTGAAAAAATTACAAAAATTAGTCAACGCACGCACGCGTAATTACAAAGACAAATGTTGTACATCTAGCTGGGACACCCTTTGTATTTAAGAAAGGCCAAGCAAAACTAAAACAAAAATTTATGCAAAATCAAGAAAAAGTATTGTAGCTTTATGAGCTGATTAACTGTAAGCGAGGAACGGGGTAGTGAAAATTTGACGATGGATCGACAGTTGAAAAGATAAAGTTAAAGCTCAAGGTTCCGTCTTGTGGACAGAAAACGCGAATTTTTACTGAAAAAAGACGAACTCTTCAATCCGTTTACAATGTTCTTTTAAGATATCCTCGCACTTATAGGGCCGTGTCACACGAAATTCTACTTTTTCTTCAAATTTTTATAAAGGCACCTTATGCATGATTTCACGGTATTAAAAAAATGTATCCTACAATGTATCCAAGAGAGGTTCATGTAGTCAGTAAGTGGCAGCAACAAAAATTGAAAGGAGAAAGGAAACAAGGAGAAACAAGAAGGACAAACTTTTTGCCAGGACTCTGATCACGTGCGCTGACGACGACCACCCTGTCGTCGCTGTAAATGAATTCTAGCCCAATGAACGGCGTAAATCTATTTACTACCAGAGGCACGTGAAGTTGCTGAAAAAGATCCGTTTTTGTTCGTCTTTTCAAATGCAAAAGTCATTTAGAAAGCTGAACACACTTCACGGAATATCAAGAAAAGAAAGCGAAAAAGACATCAGATCAAACAGTCAGTCTTTGCGCAACTCACTTTGGTGTTTGGTCGGCGTTCCGATACGCACTCCCGGACAGCTTTGGCAACACTTGACGCTTTGTCTTTTACTAAAAAAATGAGTTTCCTGACGTTCGTTTTTCTGCAGTAATTTTTGCAGTTGAATTTCACGCAGTTTGTTTACTTCTTTATTTCATCCAATTTTGTGGTTTTCATTGATTCAACGATAAAGTTGCGACCAGCAGCGATTTAACAAATGACACGTTGTTGAGCAATAAACAAACTTTGACGCCGTTTCAGCTTCTCACGGAGTTCCCGCACGAACTCGGCGCTTTGTTTCGCAGCGCCGGCGCCTCTGCTCGCAACGTAATGCGACGTGCTCGCAGTCTCTCGCATGTCCGCGATGTGACCACGAGTATCGTTCGTCGTCGTAGTGTCCAACTCACTTGCACTCATTGGCCGACGTTGGTTGGTCAGTTCCTAACATTGAAGCAGCTCACTCTTGTCAATGTTAGGGTGAATAAAATCAATGATGCGCTGTTGGTGTCACTGATACGTTCATCCGTGCATGTCCCATATGTGAGCGAAGCCAGAGCGTATTGATTAATTGGCTCACTAAAACACACACGTACAGGGGGATCCTGAATTATGGACACATTTTCATTTGGCTGAAAATCAGCTCAAACTTTGACCGATAAAGTGGAAATTTGGAGTATTCTTTAAAGATAGAAATTTTGTTTACCAACGTAAAATTTTAGATGTGGATTATGGGAATTTAGTTACCACTGATGTGAAAGACGTAAAAACACGGTTTTCAACGAGTTTTGATTATTTTTTTCATTTTCGATGGTTTCAAAAGTTGAATCGCCAGTTATTGTTACTGAACCTAATAAGCAAATCTTAGAAGTACATTGTACTTCGGCAAAGCTGCTACAACTATTCGTCAGTGATGAAACTTTTATTCAGAAGCAAGTGGCCGTGCACCAGTCTGAGAAGAGTTCGTTTCGGTCACCGGTTTGTTTTGAACCGTATTCCATACAGCAATTACTGGGTTTTGTGGTTGATTAGTGACTGAATAACGTGAGATTAACAACGTTATATAGCAAATTTGCCGAATTTTTTTAGATCTGGTCAAAAATGCATTTTGGTTTATAGTCAAGCCCTTCGGCTTCTTGCGACCTTTGTCAGACATAAATTGGAAAACATTCACGACAGAAACTATTTTTCATAAATTGTTTCACGCTCCCAGAAGTTATTATTGTAAAGAAACAAGGAGATAATGCAGGTTACTACCGTGAAAAATCAAGAGAAAAAGCTCAAAATTTAACATTTTCAAGTTTAGCGATGCGACTTTTAATGAAAGAAGCTCAGTGAATATAAAAACTTAAGTTGGTAAACAACTAAAAAAACAAAAAAATATTTAGAATACCTGTACCAAATTTCAGCTCTGTTCGTTCAGCTCTATTCGTTAACGTTTGGTATGAAATGAAATAAAACGCGAATGAAAATGTGTCCCTAATTCTGGACCACCGTGTACACGTGCATGTGTGTCCGTTCACTGGTATGCATCTTCCACGGGAACTCGGCTGGAAATTGAGGTGCGTACAGAGTAGTATTATCTTTTCGTGTGAAGGAGGCGGAGTAATGTTGAATGATGCGTGGAAAAGCCGCACAGCTTGAAAAGCAGTTTCGCGCCCGAACGTAATTCGAATATGAAATAAAGTAAATTTGCTAAGTGACAAAAATTCTGATTGTTTTTTTCTCAATTTCTTGCACAAATCTGCCGTCAGAATACGTTAAATTTTGCTGATTGCAAATTGCCGCGCAGCCATAAAACAGTTTCTCTATCTGTGCGTGCAAATGCATCGTGGGTGACGTTTAATAATAAGGATAATACACACGGTGCATGTGGCCAGCAACAACCGCATACAACGTGCCATGGATAGTAGTACACCTGGCTAGCGAGTGTCTCCTTGAACACTGGGTCCTGCAGTACAGTTTCGAGCTTTGTCAAGTCCGACTGCAGCGTGTGCGCGTCGTCCGGCTCTGACTTCAGTCGCTCCTTGATCACTCCAATCACACGCAACGCTCGATCAGCGTCCTCTGAAATATCTGCGCATAGGGCGGGGCCAACATTTGGGTCGACAGGGAAACAGTAACTGACCATTATCTGTTCACAAACACTCAACTAAACTGTTTGGCTTATCTTCAAATTAGAAACACACCAATTATTATTATTTTTTCAGATTCTGCGACTAAGTGCATGCGCAGACGTAGAATAAAAGCTACTTTTAATCATTATGTGGCAATTCACAATCGCCAAAGAGTCTCGTCATTATTTAGGAGACTCCGGATCACTGCCAACTTTGAATTCCCGCGTCATGCGTCAAACTGCTTACCTATCTACTGTATGCGCGCATCGGGTCTCGGGACCAAAATAGAATCTATTATTGTGGATTTATTCAAACGTGTCCGGACAAAATAACGTCATTTGCTTTAACAACGCCCGTTTATCAAAGTACAGGCACTAAAATGTCAGTTTGGTGTGACTGATTCGACATTCACCATTTGTTTGCAGGAAGAAATCGGCTAAACGGAAAGTCTGGTTTGCTGTGAACGACAAGCACATGTTTTGCTACACATGACGTCATTTCAGTGGGACACGTTTGAAAAAATATGTCATAGTAAAATACAAAATTCTGTCTAACGGAATCGCATTTTCTGAACACTGGTGGTTTTCAATGAAGGCAATGAAATATTGTTATAATAATAAAATAGCTAAAGTACCTTTTGACATTCTCTGGTGGCCTTGTTTAGTTTGTAGCTGTCGAGTTGACTCAAATGACCAAAGAATTCATCACTTGTTAACACACTGTTGGTGCTATGGACGCCGTCTTTGATTTGTCAGTATTCAATTCAAGTTTATCAAGGATTCATTGATTCTCGGTTGGGAAGCCACGGTTCGATTGCACCAGATAAATTGAGATCTCCTAATGAATCATCTGTGGTGCTTGGCCAGGTTGGCCTCAGTGGGTTTGCTTTGTTCTGTCGCCCATAAGCAGATATTTCGTATTCATAGCAAAATCTTCTGAATTCAGTTTTGCCAATTCAGTTCTCCAACATTGCTACGTATGGTTATTGGCACAATCTGAAAATACGCATGTTTATGTCTGCACATGCACATGTTTAGAAAGTCTTGTCTTAATAAAAGTCTCAGAAGCTGTAGAAAGTGTTTTCTTAATATAGCTTTTGCAAATCAGTTTTGTTTTGATAGACAGAGACACTTAATAAGAAAGTAAACCATTGTCAACGTAAAAAAAATTGACGAGTTTGAAGTACAAAAAAATCAATTGATGCAAACAATAAAATGAATGCTCAAGGTTACTGCAATAATCAGTTGTTTTGTTTGTCTTTCAAACAATTACGCACACACTTGAAAGAGTATACAAACGGAAAGTAATGCCATTGCGCCAAGAAACATGGCAAGATGGCAGTGTGAGCAGACACTGAGACGAGCATTCATCGGTCACGGTGCGCAAATTGAGCGGCTTGAGTGCGACGGCGGTAGAGGCTGCCAACGGCAATACATCAAGTGCCACAGCGAGCTTTGTGGTCTGCTAAGGCCGTTAGCATATCGACTTGACACCGCCACTCAAAGACAATTGCTCGCTCAATGTATGCCGCTGTCAGACCTTCTTTGCCTGACTGCTTGCACACACAAATGCAAGCAAGGTATCCATTTGGCATACACGCACACGTAACCGAGACCAGAAATTTAATATGCCACCCCGGCATTAGAACGTGTCTGTTGCTGTCTCAAAGCCGCAGTCACAGATGCAGAAAGGCACACAGCGAATTTTTTAACCGACTATGGGCGCCATTGAACAGAGGGTCTGTACGGCGGAGTGGAGCGTGCAGGGTTCTGTTAGTCCATATGTGATCCCACATGTTTTCTGTGGCGGCATAAGAAGCATAATAATAATGGGGCAAAAACTCGTCACGGCTGATTTGCTCGAGGCATCCAGTGGACGAAACGAATGAACGCTGATAATGTGCAAAAGAGCTGCCATTTCACTGCACTGTCTTTGTAATTTTCGTTGCTGAAGCTGACATTTTCAAGTGAAAAACGAACAGCTTAAAGTACACTTTGAAATTGAAATGGACACGTGCATGCATGGCATGTGCTAAAATGAGACACCGCCACGCAGCCTCTCTCCCTAATACTACATATCGCACGCTATAATGCAGCGCGCGGTGCCTCTTATAATCGAAGGAAACGCTGGTGAGTTGGGCGTTGTTGTTTTGCACTCATTGCTTCGCTCTCGTCTTATTTTATTCTACAACCTCCATTACGGTACACACCCGTCTGCTTCTCAGTGTCACTCACACAGTGCTTTGCTGCTGTGATCATGAGCACGGACACATGCACACAGCACACCTAGGCACACGCAGCACAGCACACGTTTGTATCTTTGCTGCATGCAGCTCACACGTGCTCTCACTTGCAGCATGGCGCCGTGTTACCGGCAGCTTGTGTGTGTGCATGTGAGGCCATGTGTGTTTTTGAGCTAAATGCGTCTACTGTCGTGTGTCGCAAGTATTATTTTCGTTTTGTTTCTTGCACGATGCGTCTCGAATAACATTGTTTCCTTGAATTCGATATATTGAATTTGATGCACAAAGAACGCACTCGGAGAAATTTGCTTGTTTTAGCTACATACTGTACCAGCTGGAACCAGCGTAAACGTTCATAGTAGAACACTAAAATGACATTTGCTAAACCTGGATGATGAACGAAAAATAAACCACAGCTCAAACGGAAACTGTCAGGAAGTGCTGCTTTGGTCCCCGTGTTAAGACAGCGTGAACAGCACAAACGAGATGTAAATCAAATTGTAAAAAAAGAGTCAGCGCCTTGGGGGAATTACACCGATTACGAGAACCGTTCCGACTTCGAATACAACTTCCCGGTGACCCACACCACTGCACTTGTTTGAACCTAAAATGTGTACATGCAAGGCTCTTGGGCACTCGAACCGTTTCAAACGTTTTGTGATGCAAGACAAGAAACGGGCACCATCGCAGGTTTTTCTGCGATTTCAATGGGCGAAGTTTAATTGAGGAGATTACATGTTACAATGTATATTTTTGCAAACGTGACGGCAAATAACTGATTGGTAAAAAACAAGTAAAAACATAATCCTTAAATGTCAATGCTCATGGTGAATCCAGTTGAGAGAAAAATGAATCAGTTGACAGAGGCGCATGGGTGATTCCTGTCATGGAAAGCTGTTTTAGAATGCTTTGTAAAACATGTATCTTCATTAAAAACCTATAATGTTATTTCAGCTAGGCAGCACAGAAATGTCAGGATTTTTTATGTTTAGCATATGTTAACACACATGTTTAAATAATATTTGCCGAAGAATATGTATGCATACATTGCATAAGTATTGAGCATGTATTGGCTGGATAAAAGCAGAAGACACAGAGAAAAGTGCTAAGCGAAAAACCACAGCGAACAAACAGAAGGCAAATAAATTAAATTTGGCAACTGCAACAAACAAACATGCGCCAGAGTGCGTCAGCGGGTGTCTCCATGTGTGCGAGACTATTCTCCGTGTGCGTACACTGACTTTATTATGCAAGGAGGCGCTGGGGCCATTTGCAGCTGCACACAACGCTCAGTGCAACAAGCTGCTGATCATGAACAGAAAGCCAGCGGACGGCACATCGGCGTAGACAGAGCGTGAAAGTGCACTTACACAGCACGGCACTACTTTGCTTTGCTTTGCTTTGCTCTGTGCACGAACTCGATGCTCTCCGGTGCTTTATGAGCAGATTTTTTTACTCTTCTGACGTGCGTGCGGCCTCTGCGTCCCACTGAAAAATTTGCGAACGCATGGATGGTTGGTTGAAATAATGACACCAGGACCAGGCCACTCGTTGAGTGGGCAAAGAGAGCTGTGCATCCTTGATTTCGTCACACTCAAACTTCACACTGTTTTGTATTGGCTGGAGAAGCAAAAACCACATCAGACACCGACAGTTGTCTTTCACAATATTTTGCAATCCGTTCTTTTTGAACGCGTGTGACTTGAATTTGGCAGTTGACTTGGAGAACAACTTCATGAGGTAAATTGATGCTAGCATTTTGCATGTTCACCAAGTCCGATCCGGTTGCTTTAAGCCATTAAGCCCCAGACGAATTCAGAATAATAATCATACGTTTAAAACCGTTTCTCTGATATGGCAAGTTCAGTGCGTGATTATGGAGCACTCAAGTAAGTTGGCTGGCAACTTGCATGTTGGTGCCGCTGGCAAGTGTTCGCGTCCTTATTTGTTTGCGGACGTTTATCACGCGAATGTGTATGTGTCCGTATGTTAGTATACCACGAAAAACAGTGCAGCCTCTTCGCATAACGCTCAGAGTCAATCGCTTTCAGATGAAACGTCATGAATGAAGAGCGTGATGCTTATAGTTAACTCCAATGAAGCTCGAGTTCACTCACGGTGAGACAGCACATCTTTTCGAATCTGTTTTGGAATCAAAAAACTGGCGAACTAAAAAACTAAATTTTAAAACTTTTCACATAGGTAGTTTACTGATTGTTGTTTAGATAGTGGTCTTTCAAAAAAAGGTTGATCACTATTCTACAGATCTGTCAAAAGAAGAAATGGAGTTGGAACTGGGTTACCGTGCATGGCAACTGAAACCGCACATGATCTTAGCTGCATTGCGTGGAAAACCGATCGACACAAAAAGTGCAAGTGCAGCATCAGCGTTTGTGTTTTGACACCAACTGAACATGGTGCGCCACATTGCCACTGCAATTAATCATTCATTTTTGAGATCTTCATACTTGTACTAAAAAGAAGAGCGCTAGTGCCGCAGCATTTCAGACCTGAAAGCTTGACGTGAACGCTCACGCGCGAAGCCGTTTGCTGCGCACCAAGTGGTTTTTCGGTTTGAATCTTTTTCAGAAGCTCTCGTTTGATCAATCGGAAGTCGGCGTTTTTGTGGAAAAATGACGACGATTTCTCAAAAATGTGGGATTTTCTCGACGATTTTTTTGTGCAGGAGGCAAGTAGGCTACTTGAAATTAGATTTTACCTGCACCATGGTTCAATGCTTTGTTGCTGAAAGTAACGTTTTGATGTGAAGCCGCATGCACAGTCGAGGAGAAAAACATGTTCAAAGCACATAAGCAACTAATTAATCGTGTGCGTGTACAATGTGCGTTATACACTGTACATGTATGTTATGTACATGTATAATCATTCCATGTAATGTACATATATTATCATTCCATGTACTTTCTCATCTTAAAGCTTCTTATTTCACAGGGTGGCCCGAAAGTCATAAAAACAGTTTCCATTCTATTTTCCCCTATTAATCCTTAACTGTTCATAACCAAATTTATACACATAAACTAGAGACTTGAGCGATTTCTTTGGTTTTTTGAATGACCAAAATCCAGGCACCAAATCAAAAGCTGCGTCCATTTAAAATTTTTACCTTATTTTTGTCACGATTTTGCAAATACAATGTAATTCATTGCACACACAATGACTATTTGAAACCAATAATAGACAAAAAGCTTTTTGATACAAAAGAGTAATTTCTACAAATTACATTTCAACAGTTCTCCACTTTTGTCCACCGTTAGTTTCGATGCAAACGTGAAGACTTCGCGCGTGAAATCGGCGAGCGCGCGCAGGCGTCCGGCGGCAGTTGACGGCAATTTCAAATCTGAAAAACTGGTCACAGAAAACACTTCGAAAAGAGAACGCGTTTGTAACGTTCCACCCCATAATCAAAAAGCAAATGATACCCAGAGAACGATGCACAGTGCAGAACAACTCTCAGAGTGAGTTGAGTGTCCCACGCATGCGCGTGCGTTTGTTGGAACAATGGAGGCAAAAACTGAAACGTACCGTGTGCACGCAAAAATAAGAGGAGTTCAGTCATTTACACACCAAAAAAATTACACAACAAGTCTGTAGTTTGCGTGTATCTAGAATGACGTCGTGATGCGTGCGGAATCTTTGCTTGGTGTGAGATTGGAAGTTTGGACGAACAAGTGAGGTGAAGCGTTGCATGTTTGAATCAATGCAGCTCGATCGATTGAAATACAATAATAATCGTATGCGGCCCACACGTGCTTTGAACGTTCGTTATCCATGGTCGTCTCGCTCGTCTATCCATCAAACAAGTAGAAATAAAGTTCGTTTCTAGTTGGACTGGAAATAATAAAAATTCAGAACAGCAGTAACTGGATGGTAGTGTGTTATGTGTATGTATGTATTGTATTTATGCTTCCACTACTTTGGTTCAATTGGAAGCAGCTTTATAGAAGGCGACAGATGTTGTTGCGGCAGGCGAAATTTGCAAATTGTGACAGGAGTTAATGCAAATTGTTGTCGTCACCAGCTTGATGTATGTCTGCGCATATACATGCATCGATATATGTCTAAGCTGAAACTGTGCCACGTCAAAGATTTCATTTTCAACTCATTTCGACATTGTGCTTACTTTTCCATGTTAAATTACAATATTTTTATCCGACAAAAAATTCAAAACCGTTTTTATCAGACTAATACACAGTTTGCAATTTTGGAACTGCACAGTGTTTTGTCAAATGTTTACACACCACACAAATCGCAAAGAACGTCTTCATGCAAGGAAACTAAACTGGTCATAACCTGTTTATTTTACCGAACTTTTTACTACATATATGTATGTATTATCTTCTTTTTGGTTCTGCTACTCGATGCGTTGGCAGTTTTCAAAAGGAGCCTAATGTCACTCTTCCATACGGCCATTCAACATTGCCTCAGTGACCCGGTCGAACCTCGGGACTTGGGTCACTTTACGGATTTTGAATTCCCGCGTCACACATGGTTGTGATATCCCACTTACGCGCGTAATAAGCGCAGAACCGTAAGAAAAGATAATATTTAGTTTTTCAGAAATGTGAACCTGCTGCTGCTATTCTGCAAGAAAAGCCGTGAACGTGCATATGTGCTTCATGTCTTCTGTTGATCCTGTGGACGTAATCGCCATGTGGACTTAATGCGTCGCGCAATCTGTCTGTACTTTTGAAAAAAAAATGTGCAATACTTATGGACTCACGTCACAAACAACAACTGAAAACAATTTTATTTCTAGAAACAACCAACGTCTTCATTTGGAGCTTGCGTTGCGCGGCTTTGCTGACTTCACGCACCTGCCAAGTTCAAACTTCAAACTTAGATTGTACGCTCCTGTTGCCTCAACGTCTTTGAAGTCATGAATATAAAATGACACAACTCGAATGTGAAGAATATGATGTATTCACTGAATAATGTCATATAATATGCCAGAAAACATGCATGTATCAAAGCGCCGGCTGTATCAATGAAACTTGAAGCAGAGCAGCCGAGAACATCGCAGAGCTCGATTGCCCTGGGACCAAGCAGTATCATTTCACATAACCACCGACGTGCTGCACAAATCGTAGCTGCTGTCACAGTTGCAGCTTGCATTCTCTGTTGCGTCTGTTGTTTCCAGCTTTGCAGCAAGTCAAATTTCTTTCAGATGCTCTAACCGCACAAGCATTGAGCAAGCAACAAGTGTTAGTCGGTAATAGGTTTCCTCAAGATTCACAAAATCAAACTAGAAAGTTGCCAACTGACCTGCGTGTGATTTTTTCTAAAGCATATGCGCAGCAGCTCTCACGCGTGCTGTAGATGGACTTTTGCTGCCCTTTCTCATGCCATTTCTCCGTTTCGTTCATAAAAACATCGCGGCTTGTACCTTCTTTTTGCGTTTTACGCTGTCTGCATCCATCAGATTGGTCGGCAAGAGTTTCTCTACTGGAACAACAACTAGGATTAATGGCCATCTAAATCTTCTGCATTTGAGTCTGCTATTACTTTTGCATGTACATTGCAGACAAGCACCTCGTGCCGCACAACTCCTGTACCACCGACTTAGTGTGTTTTGACCCTCAAGTTTCATATCCGCTAGTTTCCGTCATTTCTACCCTGTTCATCTTGGTTAAAACTTGCAGCATGAAACATTTATGCGCTGCAGGACTATTCGATTCTTTAGCTTTCAAGTGCGAAAATAGTTTTCATTAATTTGTTTTTAATTGATTTGGTTCACTACATAATTTTCTTGCGACCGCACATCGTCAGACATTTTTGACAAGACACATCACTGCAGATGAATGAAAACAGAGAAGAGGCAAAACTACATGTAGTTTGTTTTGCTGCCGTCGAATGGTTGCTTCACGTTGTTTTTTCAAACGCTTCCGGTCAAACACTTTGCTTTGCTTTGCTTTCGACTTTCTGGCTTGCTTATGACTAGCTTCCTTTTTTTCGCTGACACAATTTCGAGTGCGTTTTTGTTATTTTTGCACGTGCAACAAAACGCGCTCACACGTTTGTTGTGTTCTGTAATCTGCAGCGGTTAGACTCCGATGTAGATACAATCGCATTGATTATGTGCAGTTTTATGTTTCATTCTGTTTTCACTTCCTGTTGCTTCGTTTTTGGTTCATCAAGTTTTTTTTCTATTTTCGTTTTCCCGGTTTTTGCGCATGTAAAATATTTTTTCAAGTAT
Source organism: Theristus sp. LFF4_11 (assembly GCA_030248135.1). Classification (NCBI taxonomy): domain Eukaryota; kingdom Metazoa; phylum Nematoda; class Chromadorea; order Monhysterida; family Xyalidae; genus Theristus; species Theristus sp. LFF4_11. Next base: position 145,185 of record JASANC010003846.1, read on the forward strand.
AAGTTGATATTTTGCCAAGCCGTGGACTAAGTATTGTACAGTGGATATGTTATGCAGCGAGAAAACATACTTTTT